>DWJZ01006236.1:0-13222 GCA_018249125.1 Asbolis capucinus
ACTATCTCGATTTCTGAAACACGGTATCGTTTGTACGACAGACCGTATATAAGTAAAAGGTCATACAATGCAATAAATGAGAATCAACATAATTTTTTGTCATGTTATCACAACGCCACCTAGTATTTCTTATCGTTTCCTAGTACGCGAAATCCCCACGAACCCCCCAGTGCTAAATTCTTTCATAGTAAATAAATAAAAAATATATACATATACATATTTCTATTCCTTCCTTTTTCCTTCTAAATTCCTTTTAACCAGAAAGATAAAATATTCCTTGACATCATTTGATTTGAATCAATATGTTTTTTTACATAATATAAGTTAATGATTGACCCACCTGACGATAAGAGGCTATGTAGTCTTAGTTGGTAAAGCGCATTAACTTAGAAGCCTGTTCACTCTTGTCTTGAAGACGCCTACATTATACTTGAGCGGAAACACAGTCACCTGCAACTTATTCCAATCCTTCGGAATATCTTCTGTAAGAAATAATAGTTTTGCAATAATTCCGCAACAAAACGGCATTCACACTCGCGACCACTTGACCTACAAGCTGGGCATTTTTACCTCAAATTAACGCGGGTGAAACTGCAGGATATAGCTAGTAATATACAATTATAATATGAAATATCCTTGTGGGGTCTTTGGTGGAGTCTATCGAATCCCAGGTTCAATTCCATCCGTGGCAGGTATTTATGTAGGTTCTTACATTTCTTCGCTTTTAAAATACGATTAATATTATTTTCTTTAAAGCTGCCAACACTCTTTCAAAAGCTGAACTAAAAATAAGAAATCCTAGTTTCACCTGAAAGGTAAATCCTCTTGTAAGTATAGATTTTGTGAAATTGGTTGGGATTTGCCAAGAACTTTCAATGTTTTATTGAGACCGGTTTAGGATTTGTTCAATCAGAAATGAGTGTATATGTGGGATTGGCCGGCACATTATTTTTAAAAATATTACGGAAAATATATCAAGCTTTTTCCTCCGACTATATCCGCGCGGTACAAACTCCTCTTCACCCCCCAGACCCCTTTTAACACCCCTGTTTACTCCCCGCCCCCCTTCTCAACCCTTACAGTGTATGCCACATCTAGTGCATAGAATACAAAATGTTAAACTTACAATTTCGATAATGATAAAATTTCGTTTCCCATATCAATCACCTCTAGTCTTTTTCACGAAAAAAACTACGCTATGTTTTCTCAACTTCTATTCTACCTTTTTATCAAATTTCATCAAATTCAGTTTAGTAGTTTAGGCGTGAACATGTGACTAACATTCATCCTCACAAACTCAAAATAACAAACAAAAATATTATTTTGTATAACTTCGACTGAGAGCAACTTGTAAGACAAATTTTCTAAGAACCTATTTTAAGATCTTTCAATATATCCAATATCCTAAATTCCCGTACATCAATACACCTTGACAAAGTCTGTGTCTGCTGGAACATAAATCAAATTAGGAGATTTTTGGCAAGGTTTTCATTTGGAATCCTACCAAATCTCCTTAAAATCATCCTTTAGTAAATATCATAAATATACATATATGCGTGACAAAATATACCAGAGCGTTCACTTAGATTATTGGATGTGGGCATTGATAAACGGTCATAGCGCTTTCCGTGCTTCGGAGGGCACGGGAAGCAGGTCCCGGTTTAGATAATACTGGTTAAGACACGTCGGAGGCCTTGGTGCGGTATAAAAACCTATTATTTTGGCCTAAGTCCTTCACCAATCCGGATTGGATCACCGTGATAGAGTGTGCTCTAGGCCTAAGTAAATTTCCAAAAACTAAACTTACAATACGCGCATAACTTTGAAAATTACAGGACCCGAACTCAGGCCTTCCCGTTCCACAGTCCAGTGTTCAAACCTGGGCTAATTTAATAATGTACACATTTTGCCTGGTCTAGATGTGTATGAAAAATTACCTCAGGAGGTTGCAAGACACCGCGATAACAAAGTGTCGTGCACTGACGGGAAATTTTAAGCAAAAGTGGTGTCGTAGAGACTTACGACACAGATTTATAATGCTATCTAGAAGGTAAGAGAAGGAAAGCAAGATTTGGTTACGAAGTCGTAATATTAGCCCATAACTGTCCCACTACTGGGCAACGTGCTCGTCAAGTGCGTATTGGTGACTTCGCACACTTTATGGAAAACATTCTGCAGGTTTTCTCATGTTCTCCTTCACTTAACTTCTGATAAGCAATTAATTAATTATAATAATAATTAACTTTGAAAATTAGAGGTGGGCGCCGCAGGATGTGAACCCAGAACTCCCGTTCGAGAGAACAACGTTTAAACCACTAGGCTATCACTGCTATTAGGATTCCATAATTTAAACTTTTATGATTTTCTATAACAAAAACGGAGGAGGTTCCCAATAACTGTTTTTATGTTCGTTACTTAACTTTTTACGATCGATTTTGATGACTCGATTTTTATTCGACTAATTCGGAGATCGTGGATTCGATTCCAAGCTGCCACGTACTTTATTGTGCTGAATAAGAATGTTTATTCTGTGTGTTTGTGTACAATATGTAGTATATAGATATAAAAGTAGTCTCAAAATATGTAACATACATATATGTATATAACATCCTATTTTCTATGAACTTTATGAATGCGAAAGTTTGTGAGGATGAATTGATGGATATTTGTGTCTCTTTCACGCAAAAACTATGTATTAAACCGATCTGGATAAAATTTGGCATAGAGATAGATTACATTCTAAATTAACCTATGGCTATTTTTATCAACGTATCACGAGGGCGAACCTACGAGCGAAGCGGATAGAAAATATATTTTTGTTTGTCACTGTGCGGAATATTTATTTGGCCAGTTTTTTCAATAAGCAAAGGTCGAGATTGACCGGAAGTGTGTTCCGCCATTTCACGGAAGATCTCCTAAGGCTTTGAGAACAGGATGGCATTTTATTGGCACCGATTCCTGAAAACTTCGCTCAGTATAAGTTATTCTAGACATTTTCCTCGCTTATATTGTGTGGTTTATTTTTGAGTTTGGGATTCTGGATTTAATATATTTATTTTGATGTCCTATGTAACAATGCATTCAAATAAAAAAATATAACGAAATTCTGGGCAGGCTGGTGTTTTAAAAAACCTGGTGTTTTTAATGTCCACAAGCGCGGTGATCACTTGCCATCAGACGATCCGTCTGCTCGTTTACTTGCTTATCACATAAAAACATATCAAGTAGATGCAAGCTAAGTCAATAGCCAATTTAATGGTATTAGAAGTATAGAAATGGGTGCAAACTTTCTGTATTTCAGATATGTACACAAAACCGTTCATAAGCGGAATCAAAAACCATTATCTCGATTTTTCTTTATAAATTATGTTTCTGAAAACCTACAAAAACATACAGTAAGGAACAAAACACATTTATTCCAAGAAATATTTGTTGTAGCTAAATAAAACAATAATAAGTTTAGGTACAATATTTATTTATGTGATACCAGGGACCGCCCGCGGCTTCGCTCGCGTCAAGTTATAATGTCATTCCGGTCCGTTCTTATAAATATTCCTATATACCAAAATGTGCATCGTAAATATCTTATAATGTTAATATTGTTAATATTTATCCGATTTAATTCAATTTATGGTTTACAATTTTGGTCGTAGTGTCTTCTACATAAAAGGTCTACCTTTATATGCTGTCGAGTAGGTACTTGTATTTAGAACTACTCAAGACAAACAGTCCTACGGTACATCTTTGTGAAGTTCCAGTGGTTTAGGCAGCGTACGCCAAGGTAGCTCTCAGAGGGCAGATTTTTTTCCGACTTAATTGACATGTATCGTTATATTACGACCAAAATTACATAAAATCATTACAAATTGTAGCTATATGTTATTCTGATGTACAACCTATTTTATTGTAAAGTTTCATCCAAATTCGTCAAGTAGTTTTTCGTGAATTAGTAACAAACATCCATACATTTCTACCTACAAACTTTCGCGTTTATAATATGAATGTATTGTACGAAATTCATAAATGGCTGCCATTTTACTTTTTGCTTTCAGTAGACTTCGCCTGCGGTTAACCAATAATAAAAAGCATTATATGTAATTCTAAACTGCACTCTCTCTCTCTATGTCAAATTTTATTCAAATCCATTCGGTTTTTGCGTGAAGGAAAGACCGTCATCCTTCCATCTGTTCGTCCTCACAAACTTTCGCATTTATAATATTATTTATTTATTTAAAACTTTATCATACCCTAAGAAGAGGTACAAAAGGTAGGCTTAATGCTAAAAGCTTTCTTTACCAGCTGACCTGCAGGATAAACAAACAGACAGCGAGGGCGGTATATAAAGAGCAACGGAAGTTTGTGGCATTATATTAATAATATGTAGGTACATATCACACCTGCGTGTACACCAAATTCTTATTAGTAGGTTTCAAATTAAAATGGAGCAAAATTCGTACAGGCCTCTAAATTTATTCTGTTCAAAATACTCACTTCGCCTGTAAACAATCTTAGACATAACTTTAGAACTTGAGAAGTAATTGGACGTACTTGCGTAAAATATTGTACGTCAAATTTATTATACAAACAACACAAGCTATAATTACAAATCCATACTACAAAGAAACAGAAAATTTCTTAACTGTATTAACCGTTGAGGAGTTCCTTTGTCTGGAGCCAATCCTGAACGCAGTATCAGGTCATGCTAGTCATAAAAATACATTGTCATCAGGATAAAAACTTTACGCAAAATTTCAGCTCCGTAGTGTTAGAGAAAAGGGATCTAATAAAGCTTGCGAGATTTGACCCGTAATAAACAAATATACAAAAATATGCTGGAAGTTAAATAAATGCCTGTAAAAATATATGTGGCAATTGACAATATTTCGAAATATTAAAATGCTGAAAATTAAAAAAAATAACTCTTTAGTTTTAAAAGCAAACGGGTTAACACGATCTGTTTGTTATTCCACCGATACTTTGAACCAGTTGCATGAGGCATGGTCACGGTAAGACTGCAGTGGCGTACCCGATAACTGAGTCGAAATATACCTATTTATAGTTTTATCCTTAGCCCGAAATTGCGTTTTTAATTATTTCATAACATTTTTGTGGAGCGGCAATATGTAACCGACGTACTATATGTCGTAATTAAGAGTATAACATTTTGTACGGAACCCTAAAAAACGGAAATAATGTTCTAAATTGCTCCTGATATGAAAATGTGCTTGAAAATAAGATAACATGGACGAAATTTCTTGGAGCGGACATTTTTACGATCAAAAAGAGGCTTCAAAGAATTGTGACCCAAATAAAATTGTATATATTTGTTTGTACGTATTTTTGTAACTTTCCTTTCAACGAACTGGTCACATTACAGTTCAAGATTTATTTTTCTCGTAATTAGAAATGTACTTATTTAGTATTTTTGGCAGATTTTTCCATTCCGAGAAATTATTATTTTGTTTGTAACCTGGTGAATTGTTTCGATTGTAAACGATCGAAAAATTTAAGCAACAGCGGGCGCAGTCGGTAGGAGGATGGGTGACCGCTGGTGGCAATAATTTCATGGACGCTTACGTCTATCGGAAGACTTATAAAGCCTCCGGCCGCTAGGAATCGCTAGGAATCGTTAAGCCATTTAGCCTTATTTTAAATGTATTTCTTTGAAAGTAAAAAAGTTTTTTTTTATATAATCTGAAGGCCTGACGAAGGAGCTAATGAGCCACCTGATGACCCGAATGATCACTGTCGCCTAAGGACATGGGCATCACCGATGGAATTGCCAAGGCATCGTCGGCTCCGAAGAAGAACTCTTTTTACACCTTTTTTGAAGAACCCCACTGAACCACCACTGAACCCCACAAGAACTTGTAATAGCGCGCTGGAAATACCTTTGGAGGAAGCTCATTCCACAATTTGCTGGGGCGTGACAGAAATGATCTCGAAAATCGGACTGTGGAAGACCTCCAGTTCAGTCCAGTTGGTATGGATGAAATTTCAACCTTCGGCGAGTAAAGATGAAAAGGTGTAAGCACCAGGTCAAATAATTCCTCGGAGCACTCACCGTTTAAAGTCAGTAGAACACACAGAGACAACCGATGTCTCTCCGCAGCCTCAAGTGTAACCTGTGAGTGACTCGTGGGTTGTTGACGATTCGAACTGCGCGCTTTTGTATGACGTCCAATGGATTGAGCTGATATTGTGGCGCACCTGCCCAGAGGTGAGAGCACTTCTCCATGTGGTCCGCACTTGTGCTTTGTAAAGCATAAGCAAGTGCTCCGCAGTGAAGTATTGCTTGACCCGGTTCAGGACGCCAAGCTTTTTAGAAGCCAGTTTGGCTTTAGCTTCTAAATGACGCCGGAACTGCACATCAATCGCTATGTCAACACCTAGAATCTCTACACTATTACTGAGAGAAGCACGGTACCCAGGATAAGTCCCAAAAACTTTAAAAATCTCAAGTTTTTATTGAGGTTCTAATAATAAGAATTACATTCAGCCAATTACTGTGACGAGGGAATTTCTCTTTATTCACTTTAGTGTTTAAAAATGACGGTTGTTTCAATTTATCATTCTCAGGTACTGAAATGTTACTTCTCCGAACAATCTATCATCCTAATGGTCTTACCCGAACAAGGCGTAGGGTAACTCAAGATAAATGTTCTATCAGAACTCCTCCGATATTATGGACACACATTTTGGAAATTGTATTTGTTAATTGGCTTCAACGATTACCAGATCTGTGTTTACTAATAAGGCCGTCGTTTATTTTCTGTTTATTACACGATTTTATTTAACTTACAGTGTATGTTTGTATATTAGTATTTTAGTATATTTGTTTGTTACGGGTCAAACCTTGCCAGCTTAATTAGACCCACTTCCTCTTACACTACGGAGCTGAAATTTTGCTTGATGACAATGCATTTTTATGACAAATATGACCTGATACTACATTTAGGATTGGTTCCAGACAAGGTAACTCCTCAACGGTTAACAATACAGTTATGAAATTTACGAACGAACGAGTTACGAACAATTTCCAAAAAAACTTTAGGTATTGAGCTATTGTTGTAAAATAACTAGTAATGACCTAAAGACTTCACGTGATTTATCACTCAATACATTGAGTCCCACGCCACCCTGGACGGAACACTGACATGGGCAACTAGTACAGATAGGTACGGCACCAATGTCACTATCCAAGAGCAGGTTTCCTCCTTATTACGATCTAGTTTCTACTCCCGTGTTGATGACAAGTAGCCTATATGTTATCTTAGATTACAATGTATTTTTGTGCCAAGTTTCATTTTAATTCTTTCAACGGTTAGCGCGTGAAGGAAACTCAAACATAAAAGTGCACATTATCCCAGGGGAAAATACAGTCGGGATAAAATCCTAAGCTCATTACCTGGATATGGTCTATCTGTGTGCTAAGTTTCATCTTAATTCGTTCGACAATTACCATGTAAAGGAGAGAAAAACATTCAAACATCTCCTAAACTTTCACATTTATAATTTTAGTAGGATTAGACAGTTCCATTCCCGACCACGTTGCTCCACTGCATGCCAAGGATTCACATAGCTTGTTCAAATTTCAATATACTTATCTATTTAATTTGAAAATTGAAAATGATTGTCAATTTTGTTCAAAAATTTCAATTCAATTAAGTTATATTTTAAGTAATATTTAAAGATCTGAGATACAAGTAACGTAAATGAACTCGTCGAATTATAAAAACAAAGTCCATTGTCTATTTTGATAGCTGCTCGAAACGCTCGAGTTTAGGAATTTAATATTCGAACCGTGTTCATTTAATATTAATACGAATGGTTTAGAATGTTTCTACAAGTTTCTCAATGTTTTAAAATAAACAAAGTAAAGTTTGACTGGCGTCCTAGGTTCCAGAATATTTTTTAATAGTAAAATTTCGTTAAAATTCTACGAGTAAACCTTTCTAAGTTTTTAAATAAGGCGGTGATACCAAAAAAATCGGGCCGTAAAGGCCTTGCTTTTTGCGTGACGGAATAACAAACATACGTCTGTTTGTCCATCCATCCTTACAAATTTTCACATTTAATATCAATAGGATGTATGTGTGTGTGTTTATGAATGTGTGGGTGTGATGTATGTGAATAATTAAATTAGTAATTTTCTATGTTGTTTAATTAAAATGGAATGTACAAATTCTATAGCTTATCAAACAAATTGTTTACGTGCACATGAAAAATAAAAATAAAAAAATTTATTCTAAACGTGAACAGCTTATCTACTACCAAACTATTAATTAAGGAATTCACTTTATAATTAAAGTTTAATTAGTTCATGATTTAGTTTACGTTAATTAATTACAGTTTAGTATAGTACAATAAAGCAGGGGTCGGCAACTCGTCGGGCTACATGTAGTCCGTATGACATTACAGTGCAGCCTACCTGGGTAGGGTCTGGTCCCTATTTACACGACGCAACTTGGAATTTCTTGTGGCCTCTTGACTACTATACTTGAAATTTTGTGGCCCACACCAACATCCTTATAACATATGCGGCCCTCATAAAAAAAGGTTGCCAACCCGTATTACAAAGCAACATAAGACACACATACAAATACTAACAGATTCACAGATAACTTAAGTTTTTACTGTGAAAATCATTTCTTATTATCGAATTAAAAAAAAGAGGAGAGAATTCTGTGTATTTTTATTTTTCATACTTTTTAAGGATTAGCTGGGTTGCTGAGGTTATACACCATATATTCATGTCTTCAAAATAAGTTGTCCATGTCAGGATTTTTCAACTAGTGGGACGGGCCTCCTTTGGGGGGCATGGCTGGTTTTCAAGGGAGACGCGCATTTGATGATAAAAAAAAATGTTCCACATTAGTTCATGGATTTTAATTGTTTTGTACTAGATAAATGGTTATAAAAGTATTTATTACTAATATATAATAAATATAATAAAAACTATAAAGTTGTATTACTCCAAACAAACATTCATGAATTACCTATTGGGGAAGGCATGAAAATTTTCACAAGTCGTTAAGGAGGCGCGGCTCCAAAAAGGTTGAGGACCCCTGATCTATATGATACCGAGGGCTAATATCTATCGGTGCTCCGAGTTAGCGGCGTCGCCTGCAGGAATTTCACAAGTCCTTCTAAAACATTAATTTAAAAACAACTTAAATATTTTTAATGAACAAAATCATATAACAGGTTATAAACAAAAAAGGCTTTGGATATCTTGTCAGGAGAATTGTCTCTTCCATTTCTAATTAAAATAAAAGTAATCTGCATCAAAAATATTTTTTATAGCAAATCAAATTTAAAACACTAATTGTATTAATGACAATTTTATTTTTATTTTAATATCTTTGGACAACTCACACACGGCCATCTGAACCCAAACTAAGTGTTAGCTTGTACTATGGTGAACAGACAACTCATAAACATACATATGTACTTTTAAATACATACATACATACCTAAATAAATATTTCTATTATACACCTAGACACACAGAACAAACATTCCTGTTCATCACAGAAAAGTTTGACCTGGGTTGCGATCGAACCCACGACCTCCGGCGTAGTAGTCAGGTTCACTAACCACTAGACCGACCGGCCTGTCATATTATTATATAATATTGTTTTCGTTTTTATCCCATTAAAATTACGGCATTGTTTGTAACCATTAGAACTTAGAATATAAATTTATCCTTAAAAGATAACTATGCTATATCTTGAAATTTTTTGAAGATATATAAAAGAGGATATTTCCCTCATACATTGTTTTGTTATATGTATATATGTATATAATATAAGCAGCATTTTCGAAGAAAACTCAGGGATGGTTTCGTTTTTCCGACTGTCTCACCAATTATCTCTTCATTCCAAAGAGTTTACACAAACATTGACAATTTGTACACTAAAATCTTTCTCGAATCGCTCTATCTGTTGGTGAAAATCGCATGAAAATCCGTTCTGTAAATTCTGAGTTTATCGCGAAGAGACACGGCGAGGGGATTTTATAATGTAGTGATATACAAAATCGAGTCTTATACAGTTTTTTATGAGTATAGAAGTGAACTGAATGGAGAACGAAACGAGCGGATTCTGTACATCGAAAATCATAAAATTGATATCTGTTCAAGAAGCATACTAATTAATTTAACTTGGTTAACATAAAGCACCAACTAACGGGCCACTCGTACTGACTGTCCACACTTAGTTAAGAGCCAGTTATCGTTAAGGAATAACAATCGTTTATGTAAATATCAAGAACTGTATCAAGTATTAGCGGAAATTTTAATGTCTTCACCTACAAATATATGTTTATATAAATCAATGCCACTTTTCGTTGTAATTTCATAACTCAAGAACGGGCTCACCTATCCAAACCAAATGTTTAGGCTTTGTTCGGACTATTTAGCAGATGGTTTATGAGAAGTTTACACAAAATCGATAGTGGTTCTTCATTTATCACATTGTTTGTATTTGTAAATGGGGATTTTACTGTCAAATTTAACTTTTTTTCAATCCACGCGGACGAAGTCACAGGCGGAAGCTAGTTGTTTATATAATAATACTTACTAACATTATAAATGCAAAAAGTGACTCTATCTGTGTGTCTGTCTGTTATCTTTACACACCTAAACTACTGAACTGATTTTGATGAAACTTCGTACAGAGGTGAATATAACTTGAGGAAAAGAATTATAGAAAGATTTTTGTTTTCATCGTCATTTATTATTTTGTCCGTCCGTGTGTGTGTCTGCATGCCTATTACCATTTCACGTCTATACTACTGAACAGATTTTGATGAAACTAGTTACAGAGGTAGAATAAAATTTGAGGAAAAGCAAAGGGTACTGAAGTACGGGATGAAAGTTGGTAAGATGATTTTTATAAACTGGATATGTTGTAGACTGTGGGTCTTAATCTGAAGGTAGGGGGGGTTGAAGAGTGGGGTTGTAAGGGGTAGGGGGTGAAGAGAGGGGGTGTACCACGTGGACATAGTCGCGGAGAAAAGCTAATTTCAAATAATAAATCCCGTACTTGGAAACATGAGTCCCTATTTACAAGTAATGTTACAACATTACTTTCCGCCCGCGGTTTGACCCACGTCGTAATTAGTTGATAAAAAGTATCTTTTATGTTTCTTCGGACTATAATCTATCTCTGTGCCAAAATTCATTCAGAACCTTGTAGGTTTTGCGTGAAGGATGAACAATCATCCATCCATCCTCACAAACTTTCTATTTTATAATCGAATCCGTGTTTAAAACATGGCAGTGGAAGCATGTTAATGAACTCTTTGTAATATTTTATTGCTGACGCTTCAAGAACTAATTTGCATATTATTTCAAGTAATTTGAATTTTAGTCAATTCAAACCACTCACTCCGAGCGACGTCGCTGCCTTCTACGCTTAGAATAAAATATTTAATAAGAATTAAGAAAATCATATTAAAATCATCATCTCAACCCATCACGGCCCACTATTGAGCACGAGTCTCTTCTCGGAATGACAAGGTTAAGGCCATAGTCCACCTGGCTAAGTGCGGATTAGCAGACTTCACACACCTTTGAGTTTCGCAAACTCCCCGGCATGCAGGTTTCCTCACGGTGTTTTCCTTCACCGTTATAGCGAGCGATTCGAACCCGGACCTCCCGAGTAGGAGGCCGAATTCTCAATCACTAAGCTATATATAAATAGGTTAGGCTACCGTAAATCAATTAAAAATAAAAATATAATTGACTACTGAAATTGACGGTCGTCAGTGTGTGACGAGTGTATGCATGCATGAAATGCTTGGTGGTGTGTAATGATTTTAGTTTGATACTAGCTGTATCCGCAGCTTCGCTTACACACACACATTCTTTTTTTTATTACCATATGACCAAAAAATCCCATACTTTCATCCCGTATCCCCAGGAACCCCGGAATGATTAGGGATAAAAGTATCCTAAAGGTATTTCTCAATATTTAAAGTCATTTCAAACTACACTACGTATATTAAGAGGTACTTTAGTACAAAGTTTCATACCCTTTTCTATTTTATAACAAAATAAAACTCTCTAATGCATTATTTATAAAATAACATTAAGTACCGAATAGTTTTAGAGTTTTTCCCGTCATAAAAACTACCCAAGACTCCTAAAGATGTGTTCCCTTCGAAAATTGTTCCGTGCAGACACAGCCGCGGGACATTGCTAGTTACCGGTAATATCAATCAAACCGCACCAGCGCGATACTCAATCATTTACATAATTTGTTTCAAGTCAACGTTTTACGACACGATTAAATATTGGCCGATTTTTCCTTAAATCTCATTTTAACAACGATTGGACTTATTTGCATTTTATTTTAAGAAAATTAATTTGTGGAGAACTTTGACTGAGTCGGCTCAATCATTTCTTCAATGTTAAACATTCAGTTCAACATTCAATTTGACATTTATGTCAATAATATTATGTAAGAGTATTTTACACCTATAATTAATATTATTTTTTCTATTCTATTATAATATACTATTATATTGTATTCTATCCATATTAATACATTTTTAAAACTTTTACATTTTTCTTAAATTAAAATATCCGTACTAATATTATGAATGCGAAAGTAACTCTGTCTGGTACCTTTTCACGTTTAAACTAATGAACCGATTTTTATAAAACTCGGTACAGAGGTAGAATAAAATTTGAGGATAATAGGAAATAAATGTACCGTATCCAGATTCCTGTAGTTCATAAAATACATTCTTGTTTGTTGTATTTTTATATCATATATAATAAGTGTTAACTAATTGAAAAGATGTGCTGAGGAGTTTCTTCCGCAATTACTTCTCGTCGTTCCGCCATTACTTGTCGTTTGTAAGTGTATTTTTAATATCTACGTGAATAAATGAATTTTGACTTCGGCTGTATGTAATTGAACTCACTGCATGATTATCTATTCAATAATAAAATAAAATAAAATAAATAAAATAATATTATCAATTTATTTATAATTATTAATTTTTAAATTTCTATGTTATTAATATAAATTTGCTATTAATTTAAACAATTATAAAATACATGCGAAATGTTAATGCGTAAAAGTTTATATAATAATAAAAATCTTTGGACAACTCACACACGGCCATCTGACCCCAAACTAAGCATTAGCTTGTGCTATGGTGATCAGACAACTGATAAACATACATATATACTTTTAAATACATACTT
>DWJZ01006237.1:0-13222 GCA_018249125.1 Asbolis capucinus
GAGCTGTAGCGACCACTTAGTGATTATAGTTTAATTTATATTATGATTTTATTAATAATAGTTATTGTCTTTCGGTGACAAATTTACAGCTGAATATTAATTACAATTCTTGTTGGCACACAAGTTGCCGGTGCCATCGATAGGTTAGAAGAGAACTTTTAAATCTGTACTCTTCATTCACGTCAAAATCAATTGTCACAAAATGTCATGTGAAATTGTCAAGTGTTGCCATAGTCAATTCCAAAACTCCAGCAGTTATTAAACATGAAATAGGTAGGTACTAACATGTTCAAACAAAAAGCTATACTTACATACTTTTTTTGATTAGTTAGTGAATACTTACAAGTTCAACCCTATTCCAGTAATGTAATAGACGTTGATCTTAAAATACAGATATTATATAATTATATTAAGCATAAATACGAGTATATCTGCTAGTGACGTTTGTAACTGTCTACTTCAATCATGCTCATGTACTCACGATAGGGTTAAATAACAAACCCTACATAATCGCTTGAGGTATGAATTATATTAACATTTTATTATTTGCTATTTAATTTTGTGATTGCGCAAAACAGAGATATTGAAATTTTATACGGGTATTCATAATTCAGGCTTGTTACGGTTGAAAGCGATGAAAAAGTTAAAGAACAGCGAGAGCGGTCGGTAGGAGGACGGATGACCGCTAGTGGTAAAAATTTCATGAATGTTTCCGTGCTTCGGAGGGCACGTAAAGCCGACGGTGGCGATTGCTATCATTCGATTTAAATCATTAAGCCATGTTGGAGGCCATCAGGTCGCATAAAAACTACCGACGTTTAAGTTGGTAATTAACCCTCCAATCCGCATTAGAGGAGCGTGGTGTAGTATGCTCTAGGCTTTCTCAGTATGTGGAAAACCCGTGCTCAGTAGTGGGCCATGAACGGGTGGAAGCCAAGTCCATTCATATAGGTACAATCATTTATCATCATTGCTATCCCACTTCTGGGCTCAGATTTTCTCTTACAATATAAGAGATATAGGCTATAGTCTACCACACTGGCGAATTGGTAGACTTCAGGCACCGGGGAACTCGCAGGTTTCCTCGTGATGTTATTCTTTATCGATGCATGAGAAAATTTATCTCTAACGTGAAGTTGTAATGCGCATTAATATTTCAGTAGGCTATCTTAATACATGTTCTTGGGGTGCAATACTAAATACATAATATCGAAAGGGGTACTCTGGGCTCTTTATTGATTGCAGAAATACATTTAGCGTCGTGAGTTTAGCAAGCTTTGTTATTAGAAGTATTCACAAATTTTAGAAAGTCGGTGAAAGTCCTGATATCGAATTGGCGATAAATATCTTCGCGAATTCCAAAATGCTTTTTCAAATGCATTTGTTTTTTTTGCTCTGAATTATTTATACCATTTTTTTTTATTTTCGTTATCCACAAGCTTGATCTAGGAGGTAATTTAATTATGAAAATATTTCGTAGTTTAAGTAGATCTCAATAGAAATTATTGATCACTTAACCGGTTTTGGGATTAGTACCAGGATTTTTTTTTATAACTTATATTTTTTTTTAATTACACTAAATACCTTTATTTGAATAAGCTCCAATGTGAGCCAGTGATATAATGCAATATGAAACTTAATGCTATGTAACAAAAGGGACAGGAAATAAATTTTTACAAAGGTCCTAAGATTTAAAAAAGTATATAATCTACTAGGCAATTTATAAAATTCTAGGCATAACGTAACAGGAAGAATACGAAATTCCATCTGTTATATTTTAACTGACTTCGAAAAGAAAGTTTGTCAATTCAACAAGTTCCAGAATTTTAATTTAAAGCAAGCTTAATTTGATTCCTTCTAAGCAAATATACATACATAAGTTTATAAATTTACGTATGTTCTAGTTCTCGCCCGCGGCTTCGTCCTCGTGGAATAGTTACTTTGGACTAACGCTAATTATGACCCGCGACTTCGTTTCTGTCATACATTATTTTAGAGAAACTTTAACCGTTTACGTAGCGACGCAGCGGAAGCTGTCAATAGGATAAATATACCCTATTTTGAAACATTCTTTATTGATGCTCCGCTCCTCTTGGTCTTAGCGTGATGATACATAGCCTATAGCTTTCCACGATAAATGGGATATCTAACACTGAAAGAATTTTTCAAATCGGACCAGGGGCTTCTGAGATTAGCGCGTTCAAGCAAACAAATAAACAAACTCTTCAGCTTTATTATATTAATACAGTTTTTCCACCCTAACGAACTCATTAGATTTTGACCTCTTTGACTGCAAATATCTACGAAAACAACAAAAAAGGCCTACTCTCGAAGGAGTAGGCTTTATCAAGATTTCCAAATGACATTTTTCTCGAAGAAACCCTTAACCAAAATGAATCCGATAAGTAACGCACATATGTAAAATGTGAACAGGCACTGCGTGACTGGCTCGCTGGACGGGAAGCTCATCATCTGGGATACCTGGAGCGGCAACAAGGTGCAAGTCATCCCGCTCCGCTCCGCCTGGGTCATGAGCGTTGCATTTGCGCCATCAGGGAATTTTGTGGGCAAGTTTGCACTTGACAGATATCACGGAATTATAAAATAATTATGATTTAAATCAACAAATGACGCTTATTTATAATTCTACTACTCCATATACACTTTGAATCGTTTCAATTAAGACGCTTTATAAGATACATGGCAAGCAACGCACTGGTTTATGGTAAATAACTTTGCTTAAGAGCTATTATTGCAGCCTATTTATTGTAAGTAATGTACTGCTATTCTACGTCAATGATTTTCGCTAATAAAAGAAAAGGGTAATTTAGACCTAATAATAACTGGATCACCTCATTGCTTAATCTATTTGTAAATTTACTAATCTTCCTAATTTGATTTAATAAAAATATTCTAAGAGAACCCCAGGATACTCTCAAAAGCTGCTCCCTTCTGCTCGTTATGGCATTAATTGTAGGTGCCTAACATTTTAGAAAACTCCTCATAATCTTCTTTTTTTTCTAAACATCGATATCATTATATCCAGCTTGTGGCGGCATGGACAACATGTGCACGGTATACGACGTCAACAACCGTGACCCCAACGGTTCGGCGAAAATGGTGCGAGAGCTCGCAGGGTACGAGGGCTTCCTCAGCAGTTGCCGATTCCTCGACGATACGCATATTCTCACAGGCTCGGGAGATATGAAGATGTAAGAGCTTTTACGCTGAATTTTGATTAATGTTTCCTTTGTTACTTGGTCAATATTTGAAAGTCTTCCCAGATTTAAAAGGATATAGTTTTGTTAGGAGAAAAACCCCACAACATCTCAGGATAGATGGACTAGAACTTAACACGTGCAATTTATAGATGCGTCTGGGACCTCGAAGCAGGGAGAAGGGAAGTGGACTTCAACGCTCATGCCGGAGATGTTGTGAGCATTTCTTTAGCTCCTGGTGAGTTCATTCATGTCTAATTTACCATGGAAAGGCCAGTAACGTTCAATGTGGCTGGTACGAGAGTGTTATCATGAAGAATGAGAGCGAAAAAGAGAGAGAGAGAGAGAGGGTTTTAATTTGTGGGAGGGAGGGAGAGATGTTTTAATTTGTGGAAGAGATAGGGGTATTTTTGGGATTATTTTAAGTTGTTATAAATGTCACTAAGTCTATTATAAATATTCTATATTTATTTATGCAAAGCTTGAAAATGAACTAGAATCCGAAGATTTGTGGATGCTTTCTTCACACAAAAACTATTAGACAAAATGGACCCAAATGAAATTATTATTATTAGGTTATTTTATACAACTACCGTGCGAGCGAAGTGAGCAGGAACATGTGGATTTATAATTGTGTTTAATTTGGTCAGACATGAAAACGTTCGTCACTGGTTCGGTTGACCGCACCTGCAAGCTATGGGACGTGCGTGCTGAGAAGGAGAAACAGACGTTTTTCGGACACGAGGCCGACGTCAACAGCGTCTGCGTGAGTCTTTACTAAACATCCGTTTATTGTTGCCGCAACCGAAAACGCTTGTGGCCCGAGAATAAACTGGGGCATTTTAAATAGGTGTCGAACCTCATGAAAAACTGTATCGTCTATGAACACAAATTGTCAGCCATGAAAAAATGAACTGGTTTACAAAACTCTTGCAATCGGCACTGGAACAGCGAGGTGGAGTATACTCTAAGCCTGCTTTTTTGCGTTAAGTTAGCGCTTACGTTATACTTGGTGCTAATTTGAGCTGGAATGTTTACCATAGAAATTTGACAAGTTATGAACGAATCTGCGACGGGTATAGTTATGAACAAATTTGCAACGAGTATAGTTATGACAACGACAATCATAGCGTTCGCCAGTTGCTTCGATTGTAGGCGATCGAATAAGTTCTAAAAAGCGCTTCCGTGCTTCAGAGGACACATATACCCGTCGGTCCCGATTGTTGTCGTTAAGCCATGTTGGTTGGCCACTAATTCCTCCACCGTTCCGCCTTAGAGCAGCAAGGTGGAGTATACTATAGGCCTTCTTGGTACGATCTTTGCTTATGGTGGGTCATCAATGAAAGCGGTCAAAGGATTTATATTTTCAGTATCACAATAGTGGCCAAGCGTTTGCAACCGCATCTGAGGATAAAACCGCTCGACTCTTCGACATCCGCAGCGACCAGCAACTTGGCCACTACACGCCTCCCGGGAACAGCGGCTTCACGAGCTGCGGTCAGTATCGACGATCTTGGTTATAATAATATCATGATCATCTAACAGTGAGTAAAAGTTCTCATTGCTCTGTAGCTTCAGGCAGCGTAAATACTTCTGAAACTTGGGTTGGCCACTAACAACACCACCAACCTGAATTAGAGCAGCGTGGTAGAGTAATGTTCTTGATTTCTTTAGTTATGAATAGAGATCGGTGCATCCAAAAAGTATTTTATTTTGAAAATTTCAGGATTATCGCTAAGCGGCCGCTACCTCCTGGCTGGCTCTGACGACAACACCGTCCACTCCTGGGACACACTCAAAGTTTCCCACACAGGTAAAGTGATATGTAACCTATGTAACATGAATATCAAGGATGTAGCCAAATTATATAAACATGAAAATGTGCGAAGAGGTCACTTGATGGTAGTAATATGATAGTGATAACATTACAAAGCACCATCGGTGTCATTAACGTTTTGGCGACCAAGAATGAAAACACTTGCTAGGGGACATACAGGGTATATTTTAATGATGACACCACATTTTAATACAGCAAGCACAAGATAATAGAATTGTACTTAACAAGAACTTACTGGAGAAAAAAAGTCTAATGACTCAGGCGAAATTACAAATAATAATACACGATTCTTTCAGATCGGGGTCTACTTTCTTCTGGGTGCCTGTTGTATTTTGTTATGTCTTCGGTTATCTCAATTTTCAGGCCATAAACGTTGTACCCATCCTACTCTAGTGTATAGTATAATTATGGATGCAGCTATAGCTTAATTGTTTTTAACTTTAGTTCATACTCAAACTTAAAGTTTTTATGCTATGCAGGCCAGCTAGCGGCTCACGAAAACAGGGTGACGTCAATATCCCTTGCACCCAGCGGGATCGCATTGGCCTCCTGCTCCTGGGATCAGTCCGTCAAAGTTTGGGGCTAGGCTCCCGGTCTCATTACGCAACTACACTTCGGAATATCTTCGGTGTTGGATAATATAGGAAGTCTCCTTATTTGCCGGGTAAAAGCCGTCAAGGCAACAAAATTTTCTGTTCCTTATAGTTAATTTGTTGTTGTTACTTTGTTGTTTCGTTAATTTTGAGAATAAATGTAGATAAAGCTAAGTATTCTGATAAAGATTGCATGTGTGTATGTATGTATGCATTTGTTTTGGGCAATAAAACACAAAGCTATAGGAAGTTCGCAGATAATAAAGGGATATGTAATAATATGAGAGTCTACGTTCGTAATCTGACTCTATTATTTTTTTTTTGTTTCATTGAAATACCGGCCAAGTCGGAGGCTTCCTAGAATGCAGTTTGATATTAAATTTTGTTGTCAGTGATTTCACTAATATTCCAAACATTAATAACTCAACTACATGATGATAAAATTTAACCAGACCTCATAATTTTTAATAAACAATTATAATAGCATTATTTTGTTGTTTTATTTACATACTTGTTGAGTTTGCTACTGAATCTTTAACACGAGAAATATAAACAAGGTTTTATTTACGCAGAGACATACAAGTTTAATGAACGACTTTTTAAAGGACCAAAAAATTATTACAAAACAAAATGCGTTTTACAACATGCATTATACGCATACAAATGGATTCGAAGAACACCTTGTTTTCCCCTCTTTTAAGAACTGTATTTGTAAACAATCCTATTCTAAAATTGTTTGTCGATAGCGGCACGAACGAGTGGCCACCCTCCGACATTCCATGACGGACATGTATCGCGTTACATCCAATAATAGTTTCAGCAACAAAGTTTTTTGCATCGTAGTCATTATGTTACTGTTTATAATATTTTTCTTCCTCAATACATATAATCGTTTTAGTTTCGATGTAAAACACAAAAAAATAAACGTGCTGATGCTTCAGACAACAAAGAAACCGTTGAAGATTATCGACACAAGGCAGACGATGAAGTACATATTACTTTGGACAAATCCAAAACACTCCCCGTTCCTGTACTTTGGCGAAGGGCAAAAAGTATTCATAGAGAAACAGTGTCAGTGGACGAACTGCTATGTGACAGGCGACAGAGGATTGCTAGGGGATTACACGGAATTTGACGGAATTATCTTCAACGGACCCCAATTACATGCAGCTCTGGCCAATAACGACCTTCCCATGCGACGAGTTATGTCCCAAAAATACGTATACGCGAATATCGAAGCGGCGGCAACCTATCCCATGTGCAGTGATACTTGGAATGACTTTTTCAACTGGACCTGGACTTATAAATTAAATTCTGACAAAGTTTGGCGATACTTTGTCGTCAGGGACGAACAAGGCAATATCGTTGGACCCGCAGAGGATGTTGACTGGAAGAACCTATCTACAGTGAACTCTATTGACAATGATTTAAAATTATTTCTAAATAAAAAGAAGAAAGCAGCAGCTTGGTTTGCATCCAGTTGTGACACAGTTAGTCGCAGAGAAAAATTTGTTGCAGAAGTTCAAGAGTACCTCCAGAAGTACAACTTGCCATTGGATATATACGGCGCGTGCGGGCTGCACCTGTGTCCGAGAAATATTATGAACAGATGCTTAAAAATGATCGAACGCAATTATTACTTTTATTTCGCTTTTGAAAATTCCCTCAGTGAAGATTATGTGACGGAAAAGGTTTTATATGGTCTCAAATATAACACTGTGCCGATAGTCTACGGTGGAGCTAATTATTCGAGGTAATAAAATAATATAAACACCGACACTGATACACTGATTTGTATATAACTATACAGGGGTCTTACCACCATCTTTTACTAAGGTATTACCATGCTAAGTAATAGTGCGTCTATAATAATAAAACTTACGGAGTCTAAAAATATAGTAGTAAGGTCTATTTGTAGGCCAAGTTTCATCTCTTTCCGATAACGGTTAGCGAGTTATGGAAATCCTGATATCCAAACATCTTTACAAACTTTATTTTTTTTTTACCTTAGATAAGTTAGCACTTGACTACGATCCCATCTGATGGTAAGTGGCGATGCAGTCTTCGATGGTAAATCCAATAACTTAGTAGAAGTCTATTCACTCTTGTCTTGACGACATTACATTGTAATCGAACAGGAACACCGAAGCGGCAACTTATTCCAATCCTTCGCAGTATGGATAATAAAAGACGAGGCAAAGCACTTCAAATTATTAAATAAAGTCAAATGATTAAATTTAAGTCAAATTATTAAATTAAAGTCAAATTATTAAATAAAGTCAAATATTAAATAAAGTCAAATTATTAAATTAAAGTCAAATTATTAAATTAAAGTCAATTATTAAATAAAGTCAAATTATTAAATTAAAGTCAAATTTATCAAATAAAGTCAAATTATTAAATTAAAGTCAAATTATTACATAAAGTCAAATTATTAAATTAAAGTCAAATTATTAAATAAAGTCAAATTATTTAATTTAAGTCAAATTATTAAATTAAAGTCAAGTTACTTGTATATGTAAGGTACTATTTGCGACGCGATGTGCAAAAAGTTTTCATAATGTTATCTAGTGTGGTCGTCGGTCTGCTGTAGATATACATTTATTCTGTAACACAAGGCAGAAACAAATGACCTAGACGGATAGTTATCACGTCTGTCTGCTTCATAATTGCGTGCTACATAATTAAACTCTATCCGTATACAGAAATAATGTTCGGTACGTGTTAAATTTAACGTCATTTGTGTTGCGTGTTTGGAGGGCTTGAAATTGGGGGGCCCAATTAAAGGGTCAAACTTCTCACAAAAGAAACTGTCTTGTATTAAATGAAAATAGATATTTATTGATTGTACGCTTTCTTCCTAATATCCGAACTAGGATGTTGCCAACTTTTCGAGAAAAAGAGACTCCTTTTTTTTAAATGTTACAATTTTTTTGTTATTTTCCCGGAAAGCACTAGATTAAATGACATTGTGGGAAAAAACATTCAGTTTCGCTTGCAAAGTTAGGTGCCCTGTAGCCCGGGAGCTCCGTATCGCTGATACGGGCGACAAATAATGTCAACTATTCCACAAAAGTTTGTGTCAACTAATGTCAACTAATGTCAAATAATGTCAACTATTCCACAAAAGTTTGTATGAATATGTTTTGTATGAATATTAATTTGTATGAATATAGTGCTATTGAATCGTTCATATCCCAGCGACTTGTTTTGATTGTAAGCGACCGATTAAAAGGACCGATGTTAATAATATTGTAGCCAAATGTCACTAAGTATTTTTAGCCTCAAGGATTTCAAATATGGTTATCTTCCGGTGCCTTCTAACCTCGTTTGCAGAATAAAATGGGGTTATTGGTTCAAGAACCAAATGTGATATAAAAGTAGTTATTGTAATCTCCTCCGATCAAGAATATACTAGATGCCGTCTCCTATAGAAATAGTAACCCGGTATATTGTTGATGTCAGGTCAGTTGTTGTTATTGATTCCAGTTGCTTCAGCTACCGTTGTTTCTTGCTCATCCACGTATGTGTCTATTACTTCCTTCCAAGCAGGCAAGTTAGTAACACCCCGGTCTGGAGTTGTTAATGCTCACAGGGGGTGATGACTTACCATCAGGCGAGCCGACTTACCATCAGGTATGCCTATTTATGCCACAAAAAGTGGATATTTTATAAATTACTTATGTAATACCAAATAATACCTATTAATAAATTCAAACAATTGTGAATTATCAACAGACATCTGAAATTGAAGCTGACGTGCAATATTAAAACGGATCGGATGCGACAGCTTGAAATAAATTGAATAAAATATTACCACCGAATTGTTGTCAAGTTGATTATTACGATTGGGCAGAACGAAGGCCGCGCGTGCATTTGTCTCGAGGTGAGACGGCAATACAATGCATACTTCACCTAGGGTTGCCAGCTTCAAAACTGTCTTAAACGTTTTTCCGCTTCATTATACGTTTTGTTGTCCAAATTTAACTATAAATACCTACTGTTTTACTAGCACAATATTTTTTGTATTATATATAACAGTAAATAGAGAAATGAGAGAGAAGAGGAGAGCACTAATAACCTTCAAACATTAAAAAAAAACAAGAAATTCTGTAATTTTTTTTAATACTTTAAATTATTCTTCTCGGAAATGTACTCAGTTTCTTGTAAGTGACAACCCTAACTACACCAGCATATGTTCATATGAATTTCATAGCAGGAGACAGGTCATGAAAGTTCAAGGTTAAATACATATATACTAATCATCTAAAAGATTATAGATTTGTAACTCAGTAACGAAATATTGAAATTGATATTTTTAAGAACACTAGTCGTCGTTTACATTACTATATACAGTAGTGGTGTAGTATAAATATTTCGATTATCATAAAATATAATACGAACTATGCTTGACACCGATATAATATCTTTATAATACCAGAAACCCTCGCCTCGAAGAGCCAGTTACCAGAAACAAGTGGTTATTGTGACATACTTGTAGCAGTTAGACAGGTGGTATCGTGGACTTATTTGTAAATATTGATGTCTTCTATAAAAGGACTATGTTCTGTTTCTTTTTTTAATGTTTTTTTTTATTTTTGGGTTACATTATCGATGTTTTCAAACCGAGCCCGTATAAAACGTATGTTTAAAACAGGGGTAGTGTAGGATTGTTGGTAAAAAAAATTTTCAAGTCGACTTACTTATAAGATATTTATTATTTATATTTATAAACAATTAGACCTTTCTTTTAGTACAGACGTAGCTTCAAAGGCCGCCAGCTCCAGGCCTTGGAAGTTCTCAGTCAGTTTTGGGTCACCGATAAGTCTCAATACACCTATTCACACTTCTTCATCAAGTAGTAGGTAGAAACGAGTAGGTAGACGGTGTTAAATAGTAGAATTTTGTAAATATAACAATTTTATTTTCCAAAGTTAACCGAGGGTAGCACAATATATTTCATTCGCATCTACCCGCAGTGTCGGTACGCGTAATGCCAATTTTACAAGACCATCAACTATCTCCACACAAAAAAAACACGTTATACAGTCGCTCCGTCTACATGAAAGACGGACAAACATACAAAATAACACAGTAGTAGGATATGTATCGATATTGAATATACTAATCGATGGAGTACTGACAAACATCCAAATTCAGTATGAATACCCGTATAAAACGCAGTACACATTCCTATATCTTTTACTAACAGATCTTTTAATATTACAGTGAATAAATATGTACTAAGATTATAAAAACAAAAAACTGTCATGTATCTTAACTCCATAGCTTAATTTCCTCTGATTGATTGTATTATTGGGGTATAAAAAAACAACAATGGTTTAGTTTGGCTCACTAGATTGTGTACGCGTGCCGATTACAACCAGGAGAATAAAGCAGACCCGAAATGACGAGAAATTGCACCAGAGTTCACCAGACGGCTACCGAAATTTGGGTTAGGCACTTTTTTGCGCGGCGCGGGCGCCGGTGGAGGTCGTTGAGCCCCGAGAGACGCTCCCCTCCCCCATACCCCACCAACCCTCCCGACCAGTTCCAACACAAGGTGCAGCGCCCGCTGCGGTTAACCCTACATATCTACCACCTGTCAGACGGTTTGTAAGTATACGAGTAACATATGAACCGTCTTCGGACTATCCAGTTTTAGATGAACAGGAAACAGCCCGAGAAAAAATAACGCTTGGATGCAGTAGCGGAGGTGTTTTTGTGGCTTTTACTAAGAACGTTGGTGATCCGGTAACTGAATCCTGGAAGTGAGAGGAAGTAGCTTAACTTGTTTTTAAAGGGAAGTTGAGAAACTTTAGGTTGGAGAAGGACTCGAGCGGAAATTTTGAACACATGTTTTTGGGGTAAAAGAGTCTAAAATTATTTTCCCTGATGCATATGCTGACCTTGGAATGAGTTGCCAGCTAGGAGTTTTCGGTTGAAGTTTGTTGGGTTTTGGGTAAACCGGATAAAAGTCTCCTCCAATCCGCTGAAGCATGGTGAAGTATGTTCTTGGCCTCTTCAGTTGTGAAGAGAGAACTGTACTCCGCAGTGATCTATTAAAAGGTAAAAGCTAGGGGTGGTAAACCGACCTAATGCTGAGAAGTGCTGGTAAGTGTTGTTATTTAAAAAATATATGAATTCAAATTTCATATGTGATGTAATATAAAATGCACAATTTATACATGAAGGTGATATTTTATACGTTACAGGCAACTATATAAACGCATACTTTATTATTTAATTCTATACATTTACTGATGTATGTATATTTATTTATTTATCTACACGTATCTTATTGCTTTGGTCTTTCATTGTCATTTGACATCTGTCATCTGTCATCCTGTCAAAAGTTTCACAGCGTCACCGCAGTTCAGCCAGGACCATGATCCATGCAACTGGGTCGAAATATCGACACAAAAACATTTCGTGAGTACCCGTAACACTATACAGTCCACAACGAGTCGAGTTTAAAATCATATATCGCATATCTCTGAAATTACTTACTGAATTGTGATTATTTTTATTTTATTTTGCAATTCACTTCAACTTAGGAAGCAGGTTAATAGATGTCAAATGTTAATTATACACATTATAGTACACATATTTACATAGGGCCTTTAAATATTTAATTGGTAATTCAATAATATTTAAATAATAATATAATGTAATACAATTAATTGTAATGCTAATATTGTATAAAATTTTTGCACAACTTGGACGTAAACCATCTTGTACCTACCTATGCTTCATACGAATAAAATGATTTTATTATATTGTTTTGAGCAGTAGTAATTTTATTAAAAACCTGTGTAGTAATTTTTGAGATATTGATCAACACAAATCACGGCCTTGTTGTTACAAACTACAATTACGGTGTCAAATAAAAAAAATGTTTCAAAACCTTGGTCAAAATTCAGTGCGTATAAAAAGTAAAAACAGATAAAATAGTTTCTTGGTTTTACTAAATTTGCCGTAATAAGTCTAAATATAAAAAAATCTCCTTCAAAAATATTAATTAAGAATTTCTTGTAGACATTTCTCGCGTCCACAGCTTCTTTTGAAAACCGGTGATATAATCATAGACTAGTAACTAAACGGACGAACAATCAACTCATGATCGCGTCACTGAAATTGTAATGTAAGCCATACTTAGTTGTAATAAATGAGTATTTTATTTAAACTAAATGCAGTTTAACGCAAAATTCAAATAAATTACCGATATCATTTTCTTAAAAATAAACAGAGTAAAAAGATTACATTATATACAGATTTATTATGTATATTGGCCAATAAAGCAGCAACTGAGCCATAAGTTACACCACAGATATTTTTTACGAATTTACCTTATTCTGTTCAATATTCATTCATCAGTCAGAACAGATAGACTGTTCTCATTCTGTAAGCTGCATTTACAGAAAAGAAAACTAGAAACCTGAAACATAAAAATATGTATCTTGTTACGATGT
The DNA here is from genome assembly GCA_018249125.1 of Asbolis capucinus. Taxonomy (NCBI): domain Eukaryota; kingdom Metazoa; phylum Arthropoda; class Insecta; order Lepidoptera; family Hesperiidae; genus Asbolis; species Asbolis capucinus. The sequence continues at coordinate 13,121 of DWJZ01006237.1, forward strand.
GGTCATACTTTTTAGGAATAATACAGCCGATTTTTATATGTATTTGATAGCAATGAGAGTAAGTCGTAATACATAATTTCATACCGCTATGTTAGATGTCCA
>DWJZ01006238.1:0-13221 GCA_018249125.1 Asbolis capucinus
TGTTACGGGTAAAATCTTTCAAGCATAATTAGACCCACTTCCTCTTACACTACGGAGCTGAAATTTTGAATGAAGTTTTCATGCTAATGACAATGCATTTTTATGACAAGTATGACCTAATACTACGTTCTGTCGGCTACGGACAAAGGAACTCAACGGTTAACAATACAGTTACGTCATTTTATGTTTTTTTTTTGTATTATGTATCCAATAAACCCTATGTTGCGTGCCCTATGTGCGTGCCCTATGTGCGTAATAGAAAACATCAATTGTTTAACACAATAATATTATCTGTCTATTAATATTATAAATAAGGAAGCTTTGAATATTTAGTTGTTTGTTTTTAATAGTTATATCAACCATGCGTAAAACAAAAAAATGAATGCCGCAGAGTTATTCGGATCGATTAAAAAATATAATTTGAATAACATTCAGATGGATATTAAAATATCTATGCCGTTTTTGCGTGGTCCACAATGGCGAAAATTACATTCCATTCGCATTTAATGTCGTTATAATGAGTTTAGTATCTACCTGTTTTGTTGGTTGCACCGTCTTAAATGTTATGGTGAATTCACACTGATAGTTTATGTGCAGCAACATTTTGCATGACATTCTATAACTTTTGAAACACTTGTTGCTATTGAATGTTTCTCAACTTGGCCATACCCCCATCAATAAAATGTAACGTTTTATAATTAATGGGAGTGAAGTGCTAGAGAACGCAGTTTACGAATATCCAGCCTCTCTAGATAAATGTCTTTTCTGTTATCGTTCACGCCAAACGCTAATTTAAAAATGATAAGAATGTCGGTTATTGTGGAAAAACAGACGCCATATTTTTCTGCAACAAATATAACGATAACAGAAAAGACATTTGTCTCAAACTCATGAAGCTCTTCTTGAATGGCCAGAGTTACAAGCGTGTCTTTTCCATGTACTTTTGAGTGAATTAATCCAACCGGTTACAATACTTTCTAGCCTGTAATTTAATTCAATTCAAACAATAGATACTTATGCATGCTACAACAAATCTCAACAGTGTGATTTGGAGTGAACAAAGATTTAATAGCGCCTTGACTTCTTTTTCTATAAATGTTTCCATTGTTGGCACATGTTGAGTATTTCCAAGTGTTAGGAGACGGTACTAATTGGCGTCATAAAATTGCACCTCGCTTACTGTCGTACTCAGAGTCGTTAACGGTTATTTAAATCGCTTCTCAGTGCAGAATGCTAAACAAATTCTGAAGTAATTTTGAACTGTTAATATACTGACTATTCACATATTATTATTGAGTAATATATAAGCACAGCAGTATCTTTTTTTTCAGTATTACGATTTATTTGGACGCCGAAGTTATTCTATTATAAACAATAATATGTTGGATAAAAAAGCCCAATTTTATGTTACAAAATGTTGACCGGACACAATCCTATGTACAAAGTTATCAGATGGAAATGTTGCTCAACAAAGAGCAGTCGGTGTGGATACAGCATTACATGCCTTGTACTACTTCGTTCCAGTTTTTCTACTACCGTATGCGTACAAGCTCCTTGCTAACAGACATCTTTTGTTTGCGCGTCTTGGCTGTGACCTCATGGTTGACAGGCCGTGAACGAGAAAAGAAATTAGGGAAAGCAGTACAATAGTGAACTATTGTTTGGGTGCGTTGAAGGGAAGACGCTCATCAAGGTATGCTCTGTTTTATAGAAGGTACGAGTTGAGCATTGAAGCGTTCATAGTTCAGTGGCTTGTTACGATTGTAATCGAAAAAGTTAAGCATCCCCGGGCGCGGTTGATAGGAGTATGGGGGACCGCTAGTTGCAAAAGTTTCATAGACGCTTCCGTGTGTTGGAGGGCGCATAAAATCGTCAGCCTCGGTTGTTATCGTTAGATAGTTATCGTTAAGCCATGTTCGAGGCCTTTGGAAGGAAAATCTCCGACACTCGGGCCACTAACCCCTCCGACAATCCAAATTGAAGTCGTGGAGTATACTTTAGGCTTCTCCAATTTGAGGACTGGTTCTCGATTCGCTTCATGAATGTTATATTTTTTACGAATTGCACTTGAAATAATGTGGGCTATTTTTTGTGAATCATTTCACCTAAGCAAACTTGTTTAAAGAACGTCTACAAGCCTTCCTAAAAATTATGGTCTAATAACAATTAGATTACAAATCAATGTCTACGAGTGTATCACAGTGTCACAAATATAGGTTTCTGTTGTCTGTTAGGCGATGTTCGATACATTATTGCTCAGTATCTTCGTCATATAATCTCCTTTTGGATTTAATAGTAGACAATTTTTTATTTGTAGTTACTATCTCCTTCTTTCTTCGAGTTCCCAACTCTTGGTTAACATCGTCGGTAAACATGAAATAAGCTTTTGTAAGAATATTTTAGGTTAATTTCTTCTGATATTTGGGTACGATGGGTATCTATATACCTACCTATTCTCATTTCTTCTTATTTCTCGTTATTCTCAATGCTTTTCCTAGCGGTATAAAAGACAAGAAGAATGATAAATTCTTCTCATTATTTATTTATTCTTCAATCCCCATTTTGATTTTAGGAGTAGTAAAATGTTTACGCTAGCTAACTTCGTTAGCAGTTACTGGCGTGGAAATCAGAACGGTTGATTCTATCGGTTCGGTCAAAGGGAACGTGGGCGTGGGCGTGGGGTGCGGCCAATGATTATCAATAGACATTATATTCACATGCATGTTGTGCGTATGGGTTCCTATGAAACTGTTTATTTAGTTAGACACTATTATTTAGTTTTTCTAGCGAATGAGCAGATTGTTATGGTACGTGATCACCGTCGCCCATGGACATTAGCAACACCAGGGGCATCGTCAACGCGTTGTCGGCCAAGAAGGAAATGGACCCGCTTCTTGGAGGATGCCATGTCATAGCTTTAAGGAAACACCGATGCAGGCAGTTCGTGATTTACTTATTTAAATTCCCCCACGCGTGGGGAAGACAAATAGGGAGGCGGTGCAACAAGAGTACTAAGAGAATGTAGCTATGCTATACGAGCTATAAAAGCAGTACGAATGGCGTGCTTTGCCTCGCCTTTTATCACCCGTACCGCGAAGGATTGGAATAAATTGCCAGCGTCAGTGTTCCTGTTTGACTACAATGTAATATCAAGTCAAGAGTGAATAGGCTTCTACTAAGTTATTGCCGCTTTACCATCGAAGACTTCATCGCCACTTACCATCAGGTGGGATCGTAGTCAAGCACTAAGCACTGAGGTAAAAAAAGCTGTACCAGCTATAGCTAAACTAGAAAATTATTATGCACACCTTTGAGAACTTATAGCAACCTCTCAGGAGTGCAGGTTTCCTCTCGATGTTTTCCTTCATTGGAGCAAGTTATAATCAACTTCTGATATGCACATAACTTAGAAAATTTGAGATGCGTTCCAGGATTTGAACCAGGTTCTCCTGTTCGAGACACCAATGTTCAAATTGTATCTATAACTGCTTTTCGCATCATTATAAAATTAATAATTAGTAATAACTAGAGATTCTCTCTACGGTCGAAATACGACCTCAACTCAATATGAAAAAAGGTTATTTGTCATGATAGTACTGTAAATTGTTGAACTAAAGCGTACGTTATATGCGTGATAGTGTGCGTTGTTAACGATGTTTTTATTTTTAAATTTAATGTGTTTTTAAAGCATTATTAAATATATTATTAGCTTTCTGCACTTCTTCTCCTTATAACCTTCAACAGTGCTGAACATATTTGTTGAAATATTAATATGTAGATAGACGAAAAATAACCTGATTCTTTCAGGGCCTTGAGAAAAATGTCTTTTCTATTACCGTTCACGCCAAACGCTTGTCTAAAAATGTATGGGAATGATATTTGGCGCTGAAAATTTATCGTCTGTTGTCCGCAATAAACGTTATTAACATACATTTTTGGCGTGAACGATAACGGAAAAGACATTTGTCTAGAGCAGGGGTGAGCAACCCACGGCCCTTTGAGCATTTTTTAATTAGATTTTTTATGTGTAAAAGTTCAAACACTGTGTCAAACACACAAAATAATTATACATAAAAAAGTATAAAGTATGATACAAAAATTCAGCAAATATATAAAAAAATTACATTGTAACTTAAAGACGTTAAGTAGATTTGATTAAGTATAAATAATGGTCTCTTGGAAGAATCTAATTAAAAATTGGCTCTTTAATTCAAAAGGTTGCTCACTCCTGATCTAGAGGCGAAGCTTCGACGCAATTGCTAAGAACGCGACGGATGAAAATAGCGGAAGCTATAATTATTATTCATGCATAACCCTTCGAAATGACTGACAGGCCAGTTGGTCTAGTGGTTAGCGAACGTGACTGCTACACCGAAGGTCGTGGGTTCGATTCCCACCCAGGTCAAACTTTTCTGTGATGAGCAGGAATGTTTATGCTGTGTGTCTGGTGTAAATATCTATATAAGTACATATTTAAAATATGTTTATCAGTTGCCTGATCGCTATAGTACAAGCTAACGCTTAGTTTGGGGTCAGATGGCCGTGTGTGAGTTGTACAAAAGATATTTATTTGTTATTATTTATCCTTGTCATGTAGGTACTCTACTATACTGTGATATACCTTGCCTAGGAGTTAAGAATTAACACGTTACTTGTATACATTTACAGGGAAATCAAAATGATTTTCAGACCTAATGTTTTCTCGCCCCAGTTGTGTACTATTTTTAATTATTACAGAAATTCTTTAAGTACAAGTTATTACCAATATCTTGTACCAGTGAGTTAATAGTAATATGGAGCACTTCATATATGCGAAATAAATTTATTTTCTTCTTTTACTCCATTAAAAATGAAATCAAAACCAACAACCAATAAAGATGTAAATTTTTGCACTAGCTCATAAGATTTACGCCCTAATTGTTCCCAAAATGAGTCTGGTTTCTCTTTTTCACTATTAATAAAGCAATAAATAAGAAGTAAATACAATAAGATCTTAACTTTTTACAGTAACTCATAAGAGTTACGTCTCTATTGTACGCAACATAGGTCTGGTTCTTCTTTTTAGTATACAGATCATAGTCGAAGTTTTATCGAAGTGCAGTTAACATAAATGAGAATACCAAATTCCAGTTGGATTGAAGTTGAACGACTTCCGAACTTAAACGATTTTGAAATTGTTTGGTAAAACTAGATTCAAGCGGCAGCCGGCAGGTACCGTCTTCTGCATAAAGACCTAATACTTCCTTTTGACTCTAAACCGATATTTTCTTCAAAGGAACTTATGAGAGAACCACTCTTATTGTACCACAATCTTATTGCAGCAAATGAAATTAGGTCACTTTGTAAGAATCGTGCTGGAAATCTAATTCGCACAGAGAAATATTTTTTATACCGCACTTTATATCTTTAAAATGTCTTGTCTAGAGATGATAATTCTAGCAGCTGCACTCAGATTCGTAATGGTTACTTAAATGGTTCCTTAGTACAGAATTTGTATATGCATAGATTCTACACTTAGATTTAAGTAACCCTTGAATGAACCTACGTGGCTCTGTGGGAAATGGTCGGACTATCGAAGCGGTGGTTCATGGTTCAATCCCCATGTTTTATGTTGGTTTTTATAGTTTATAATTTTATAGAAAATAGAAATTTCTAGATTAATCTGGACGAAATAGAACTGAAAGAACAAGACAGAAAATGTTTGAACGGTATAGAAGAAAATTAAAAATAGCATTTCCAGAACATTCTGGGCGCAATGGAAATGAAAATACAGGACGGAAAATGTGTAAGCAGAATAGAAGAAATTTAAAAACTGAACTTCTAGATAATTCTGAAAAGTACAGGAAAACAAAAGTGTGAGCAGGATAGAAGAAATGTGAAAAATGTTTGAATTTGGAATGTGCCTTCCAAATAAGGGGTATATAAGGCGGTCGGAGATACGAAACGGGATTGTGCCTCGCCTCTCCAAGCGTGGTCGCATCCGATGAAGGCTTCGAGGCCGTACTGGTAAAAGCCATCTTCAGGTAGTGTTTAGTGGGTAGGCACCTAGGTCTATCGTGAGTCCCACATAACCAACACACCCGGCTGTGCTGGTATGAATGAGCATTCACCACCTCCCTCCAGTGAATCTCCGGAGGGTAGTCCTTTCTCTTTGTCTGGACGCAAAAAAAAAACGGAACGGGCAGTTCAGTTTCCAACACGAATCCGGAATGAGAAGAGAAGAAAAGTTAAGTTAAAGTGATTAGTACCCTAATACTAATAGTACGGTGTTGCGAGTTACTGACGTGAGGACAGTGCCGTTAGTGTAGTGACGCGAGTGTTGTAGTACCGAGTGTGGCGAAATTAGTGCAGAGACATTGGTGCCTGTGATTATCCTGAAGTAAGTTTTAAATAAAGAGATCATCTACACAATCCGGCCTTATTCGTTTCCTATCCCTACCCTGTGCCGTAACATTACCATGAATAAGTTAGCGCTTGACTACGATCCCACTTGATGGTAAGTGGCGATGAAGTCCTTAATGGTAAAGTGCACTAACTTAGTCGATGCCTATTTACTCTTGACTTGAAGACATTAACATTGTAATCAAACGGAAACACCGACGCGGGCAATATTTCCGTTCTTCGCGTTACGGTAAATAAAAGACTAGACGAAGTGCGTCGTCCGTATTGGCGGGATATTAACGACGAAGCTCGTCCGATGATGAAATGGGGATGCGGGAATTAAATTTTGCAGTTCCTTTGCACGCTCTCCAAAGTGTATCCTGTAGAAGACCGAGAAGGTGGCAACTCTGCGCGTATGTTTGAGGCTTTGAAAGTTGGTCTCAGCCAATTTTAAATCACCATTAACCCTCTTAGCACGCCTCTCCATTGAATTCCAATGTACTTTCGTTGTCTATTCTAAATGGTTTTATATCTAGATACCGTGATATAACTTATAGCTATTTTATTTATTTTCTTGGTTTACTTGTACTAGAGAACAATATAAGAAACAACGCATTTAATTTAAAATGTACAAAGTACGTTTCACTAGAATTGTGTGGTAAAGAGAATTTATAAATGCCTGTTCACTTTTGACATAATAGCTCATGTCGCAGCGGCAGCGGTAACTACCGCCGGAGTGGTCGCCGCAGGATACGTCTATTATAAATACACACAGAACAAATTGCCAACGGCGTGGACCCATGTTGGTGAAATTGATGATATCTATATCTACCCTGTCAAATCATGTGCTCCTGTGAGAGTAGATCACGCTATATGTACTTATCTTGGTCTGAAAGATGGTTGGCTGCGGGACAGGTAAATATTTCTGTTAGTTCTGATTTTTAACTACCTACCTTTCTGTGAATAGATTTAAATAATAGAAATTCTTAATTTTCATATATACATCCTTGCATGGGTGTACCTAGCTTCCGATGGAATCCAGCTTTAAATAGATGTCTACTTACTATAAAAAATTCGGGTCGGATCTGTCCGCCCGCACTTTGTGATTGAATTTTTTCCTTTTACAGAGTCCTAATGATAATAGACAATAAGAATAATTTTATTACTGCACGAGTATACCCTGAACTTCTTTTAGTTCGCCCTACGGTAGTAAATTCCATTCTCAGCCTGCGTCATGTGGATATGGAACCTCTTTACGTAAATTTAGCAGAAGTATGTATTTTACCCCATAACAATTAAACTACATATATTAATATTTTAATACATAAAATTTTCTCATTTATAACCCTAATTTCAGGTTATTGAATTGGAGAAACCTTTCACCGCCACAGTATGGGGTGTTGAGGTGGAAGTCCTAGACTGTGGCCCAGAGGCGAGCGAATGGTTTGCGAAGTAATAATCATTTTGTTACGTGAACAAACAAGCAACATTGAATCTAGGAGGGGTGCCTGCAAATAAATAATTTTGATATTGTGTTACAGGTTGTTAAATCGCGCTGGAAGCAAATTCAGATTAGTTTATTATAGTTCTCAGAAATCTCGTACTTTAAGGAGTACACCGCATTTCAATTACTACCCTTTTAGGAAAACGGACACGGTAAGTTTTTTCTAATTATGGCTTCACCATGCTTTTGCAAATGGTCACATGAATTCTAAAAAGCCACGAAATTAGAACGTAAATTGTTAATTGCTGGCATTGGTTTTAAGGATTCTTCTAATGCTGATATTATTCATATTCATGGTGTTGGCGACTACATACCGTAGAATGTAGCGAGTCCTTCTTTTTGGCTTCTATGATATAAAAATAATATGTATTTATAAACATTTTTTTAAATACTGCATTTATTTTAAACACTGATTATTTTAGGGCGCCTTACCGGATGAAACTGCATTCAATCTGATAAATAAGGCTTCGGTCAAAGACTTGAATTCCCGCCTGCCAGACGTAGAAGTTGATCACCGCAGGTTCAGACCAAACTTTACTGTGAGTGGAGCGGAAGCATATGATGAGGATAAATGGAATTTTGTAAAAATTGGTCCAAATGTTTTTAAAGTACTTAAGCCGTGTACCAGGTAAGACAAATCACAATTAAACTTACTCTCTTGAGATTTATACTCATTATCTCGTTCAGAAGAATTATTGTATTTTTAATAATAATTTTAGGTGCATAATGACTACAATTGACCCTGAAACCGGAATGCGTGATCAAAATTCGCAGCCCTTAGAAATGCTACGAAGGTACATATGTTAAAGTGATTAAATATATAGTATAATTTATTCAGATACAAAAAGATACGCTTTTTTGGTGCACTCGGACAAATAAATATCGTTTTAATTATAGAATTATCTTCTCATGTAATATAATACATAACATGAGCTTAAGCTTACTTGAAACATCGAATCCTTCTGATTACCGCGTTCAGTCATTCATGGTTATTAAATCTTCTTAGAATAGCTTCTACTTCCAATACTGAGGACTGACTTGAGTAATAACTTACAACTCTAAGTGCAATAGTACACTTATAGAATTTTCCTAATGTTCCGGCTTGGGGCTTGAGTCAGTACTCATCTTTTTCTCTTTGTCGTTCATCCATTCTCCTTCTGTGTCCCGTCCTGAAGTGGTATATTGTTTTATCTCATTAACGCCCATGGGTAGCGGTCATCACTTACCATCAGGTGACTCGTTTACCTGCTTATCACATAAAATTCATAATTTAAAATGTAAGTAACTTGTGTATATTAAACTGTTTTAGCTACCGCCTAGTTGAATGCCCTAAAGAACGCATGACTTGCGGCAACTCTCCGCGTATGGGATTACAATTGGTCTTGCGCTCGGGTCCTGGCGGTACTATATCGCTCAACGACGATGTATATGTGTCTTATAAAAACTAAAAATCTCTAAATATACAACTTTTAATCAATATTTTATAGTAAGCAGTAGGTATAATGCCGGAGTATTTCCTTCACTAGAATTAAGATTTAGAATTAAATTATACATTTTTACAATACATATAATAATGGAAACAAGCGTAAAGAGCGAAGAACACATATCATTCCAAATGATTATTTTTTATTTAATTTACACGCATGCACTGAATATGTACTAAGTCTACGGCAGCTTATTATTAGTATTTACAGTATACAAAATTTATTTAATCAATATATCATCGTTCCTCGTACCCACCCAATGAATATGGTTATAATGTCCTTTATGTTTAAGGGCAATTAGTGGTTTGTGTAAAAATTAAATTATGTATTGAATGTATTTTGTTATCATTTTTATTATCACAACAAAATATTATGCATGCATTGTATGCATACTAACCTCTACCTAATTGTGATTCCATTGACTATGAATGTTTTTTTAGTTTTTAAGTTTGTTATACACTGTTATTACAATGGAAGCGTAGCTATTACTTATATTCTGTAAAATTGGAATTGTAATTGGATTAAGTCTGAGATTACTGGTATATAAATTATTTTAATAAAAATAATTTTGATGGGAATATGTTTTTATTTCAAATTCGTACAATCTGTGCTGCTATTTTAGGTGTTTCGTTATGTCTAGAGATCAGCACTCGCGCGAAGGTTCCTCCTCCTGTGCCTTTTGCCAAGTGTTCAGGATTCACCACAACACACTTATTGACTTCCTGCAATTAAAATTTTAATTTTATTGACACTAGCATTGGGTTAGATTATTTTAATCATGAAGGTAATTTTAATTAATTTCTTTATCTGACCGTACATTTATGTGGATTTTGCACTCTAGCAACTGGTGGCTAACGAGCTAATAAAGAAACAGCGTTCATACAACCACTATAGTTGGTCAATGAACTTTGAACGTGGGGCGTTATCTATTAAAAACAACTAGTGTCTGCCCCCGGCCCCGGCATGGTGTGTTAATAAAAAATACAGTTATTCTAAACTATAATCATCTCTGTGGCAAATTTCAATCACATTCGTTCAGTAGTTTTAGCATGACATAGTTCCATCCCGCAAACGTTCGCATTTATATTTTTACAGTTCGCAGTTACTCTTTCACCCAAAAACTACTGAACGAAGTAAAATAATTTGACATACACCTATTTATATTTTCATGCCCTTTCCTTCTTTACTCAGTTGCCTGGAAGAAATTGCTTTAAAACTATAAGGCCACCCATTGATTTGCGTTTCTTACTTGCGTTTTTCTTTATGGTGTTGCAAGCAATGTGTTGAATTAAAAGCATACCTTAACAAAATATCGGAAGTTAGAGGGTAGTAGCAGAAGGTGCGGGGTGTTTACGAGTTGCGCGTGCGCCGCCCACTGCGCTGCGTCCACTGCGCGCGGCGGCGGCCACAGCGGGTAGTATGACTGCTGCGACACCACGTGGCCCGCTAGCCGCGCCAGTCTGTCACCACCCATGCCTCTACAAATTCATTTATTTATAACTAGAAATTGTCGCTTCGTTTCGGAAGAAGAATTGTACGGTAGTTTCATAGTCGCCATAGTAATTTAATCCCGCGGGAACAAAGTTTTCTGGGATGAAAAGTATCCTATACATCAAGCATCGCTATCATTCAAATATTATCCGTGTAATCCGTTTTGGCATTAATACTATTTTAAGTAAAGCTGTTGGATTACTAAATAAAATAAATAAGCCACAAACATATGTACAAAATTTCATCTAAATGGTTTCGGAGTTTATCAAAGTAATTTTAACCCGTTATCCTGTGGGAACTAAGCCATTTCCTGGGTTGAAACATATCCTATAACCATTCTCGGGTTTTCATCTACGACTATGCCAAGTTTAAGTAAAGTAAGTAAAAGTTATCAAATCTGTCTAGTGGTTTTTGCGTAAAGCTCGAACAGACAGACAATAAATAAAAAAAAATTGTCTTGGTTTCTATATCGATAACAAAGCCTCCCTGCATCAATATTTCCAAAATGTACATATGTACAGAATTGACCCTGTTACAGTTTTATTATTAGTATATATATAAATTTTAAACTCGACTTAATGTGAACTGTGTATATTATACTGTTACGGGTACTCATGATATACTAGGGCCGTTCAAGTCTGAAAATTTTGGGTTCAATCTATTTCTCAATTTCTCGGTCCAGGGCCAGGTCTGGACTGTAAGAAGGGTGGTTAATTTCTTCGAAGCCACATTTTCGTACAGCAGCCTTCGCAACGCGCGCGGTGTGAACCGACGCGTTGTCGTGAAGCAGCAAACTCCCACTGTAAGCTTTCTTCGCCCTTTGCGTGCATGGATTCTTGCTTGCTCTCAGGATCATAATAATGAACCCACGTCTCATCTCAAGTAACCAGCCGATTGAATACACGGATTTTCACCAGAGTTCTAAAAACTCCTTGCAGCAATCGACTCGCACTTGTTTTAGAGGTGCCGCGTAAGCATTCGTGGCACTCATCTTGCACTGACCTTTGAAATGTTAAAATGGTCATGAAGTATAGCGTGTATGGTACCTATGTTACTTATCTATGTTAGTCATCTCTGCTAACATCTTGATTTTTATTCGGGTATCCTTGAGTACAAGTTTCTGCACTATTCTTCAGTGATGGCATTAATTGACCCCCAGAGCGAGAGTCGTCTTCAATGCTTCCCCTGTCCCTTTTAAACTCACAAAAACACATATTTTAAACTCACAAAACAACCATTTTTGAACGGTGGATAACGACGGTACAGTCTTGGTAAACAGCGACTATCTCTTCGAGATTAGTTTTTTGGGTTTTTCCCTGCTTAATGAGGAATTTTTCATCATTGGGGCGTCAGTCATTCTTAAAGCATATATCACTGAGGATAATTAGAAAACTAATAAACATAAAATGAAATTTTATATTTATACCCTCAGATAGTGTCATTAGTAAATAATGTAACTACATTAACCATATAATTAGTATATCACTCCGATACCGAGAAAGCCCCTTGTATGTTTTGTTGGCTTGATCAGAAAGTTTCTCATCGCCACCGAAGTTCAGCCGGGACGGGGCCATGATCCATGCAACCGGGTCGAAATATCGGCGCGAGAAACTTCTATCGTGACCCGAAACAGAGCATTATTAACATTTATTTATTATTCTCATGTCAAAAGTATTCTTTATAAACTATACTACATTATACTATACTATACTATCTTTATAAACTAAACTAACTTATTTTAATCATAAACTGGATGATTAGTATAAAAAAATATACAAAACACACTCAAAGGGTCTCAGTCTCCACGTTTATATCCAGATTAAGAAGTATTTGGCAGCTGTCTAGTGTATTTCCAAGTATAAACATGGCTAAAAACCCATCAAATAAAAAATAAGGTAAATTTGTTTCGTAATTTATGCGGGGATTAGCTTTCGATAAAGTTCTGTTTTTAAGGTTAAGTTCTGTATTTTATAGTTTCGTATATGAAGTTGATTAAAATGTGTGACTTCTATTTCTATGAAAAAAGATTCCGATTATGTAAATGTACTTGACCTGTGTTAAACAAGCAACATTGTGAAAAATAACATTACTTATAACTATAAGAAAAATATTTATTTAAATTAATCTATTTTTGGGAGAAAAAGAATTAAATTTATTATGACATAAAAATTATTTTACTTTCATGTTTTGGAGAATTTTTGACCTTTAATATAATCTTTTGATATTTTTTTTCAGTGTAGTTTGTTCCAGAAACTGAGCTTTGACGAGGCAAGAGTTCCTAAGGAATCTGGTCTCATCTTCACAACAGCTATGTGAGTTACATCACTGGATAGGTACATTTACTTTAATAAATCTGAACGC
>DWJZ01006239.1:0-13219 GCA_018249125.1 Asbolis capucinus
GTGGGAGTCTTCAAAAGAAGAGTGAATAGGCATTTACTAAGTTAGTGTGTCCAACATCTTAGACATCATCACCACTTACCATCAGGGATCGACGTCAAGCATTAACTTATTTTGTATTAAAAAAATAAACACAAAATTTGTTCTCATAATTCCACAGCTTACAGTTTTCATACTTAAAGTTTTCTTCGGCTTGTACTTCAACAATGAACAAACTTGATGTGGACATACCAGTTTCCTGCCGTAAGTTATACCATTAACGTCATCAGCTCAACCGAAGTTAACTTGATCACAAGTATACGTTCTCAGCTCTAGATAATACTGCTAACTTCCTTCAGAACTCATGTAACAAATTGTTCCAAAAAGTAAGAAATCACGTCAATTACTAGAAAAATTCACGTTAACAGAATCGACGTTAAAACTTCGTGTTAAATTCCATGTTATTTTCTCTTGTAAAACTGTATTCAAAACCATTTATTTAATAACTATTGAATGTTAAATAAAAATATTGTAAAATTAGTGTAAAGAACTGAAATTAATTTGCATTAATTTGACCGCAGCACCGAAGGTCGTGGGTTCGATTCCCACCCAGGCCGAACTTTTCTGTGATGAGCAGGAATGTTTGTTCCGGAATGGGTGTAAACATATCTATATATGTATGTATTTCAAAATTAATATACCTATGTATGTATGTTTATCAGTTGTCTGATCACCATAGTACAAGCTAACGCTTAGTTTGGGGCCAGATGGCCGTGTGTGAGTTGTCCAAATATACTTATTATTATTAAAAACAATTATTAGTGCAGAATATACCAACGCCATTATATTAACACTTATTTAATAAGTATTCCAATAAATATTATGTCGACAGACAGAGCTATGCCTTGCAAGTGCGTCAATCGAACGAATTCTGCATTTTTTTTTGCGTTCAGACAAAAAGACAGGACTACCCTCCGAAGATGCGCGAGAGGACGGTAGTGAATGCTCATGCATACCAATACAGCCAGCTGCGTTGGTTATGTGGGACTCACGACTTAGGCGCTTCCCCACTAAACCCCACCTGAAATTGGCTTTGGACCTCATTTGGAGACGCATTCCTTAGGGAACATCTGCTTAACATTGCATACTGCTCTGCACGGGTGCATTTTTTTAAAATGTAAAATAAGTTAATACTTTACATCGATCCCACCTGATGATAAGTGGTGATGATGTCTAAGATGTTGGACACGCTAACTTAGTAATTGCCTATTCTCTCTTCTTTTGAAGACTGCTATATCATTCGTGGGCGAAAATACCGACGCAGGCAAGTTATTCCAATCCTTCGCAGTACGTATAATAATGCGGCGTATAATAAGCGACGAGGAACGCGTCGTGTTAGGAAGCATTCCCTCCGCCGCCTATATAGAAGCCGGGATGGCTCTTTTTAGGACGTTAAGCCGTAACAGTATATTAAGAAGTTTCTTTTATGGAAGAGCGAGGCACAAATATAGCTTTAACTCATCAATGGCCCACTACTGAGCACGGGTCCCTTCTCATACTGAGGAGGTCTAGAGGATACTCCACCACGCTGCTGCAATGCGGATTGGTGGAGGCGTTAGTGAACAACCCAAGTGTCGGAAGTTTTTTTGTCACCCTAAGGCCTCTGACATGACTTGACGATTGCTATCTAACGACAACAACCGGGTACAACGGTTTTACGTACCCTCCGAAGCACGTAAGCCTTCATAAAATTCTTGTCACTCATCCTCCTACCGACCACGTCCGCTGTTGACCTGGATCACGGATCTCTCCTCTCGGTGAGGAGGCGTAAAGCATACTGCACCCCTGCTCCATTGACTGGTGATTCCTCGGATTAGTGGAAGAGTGAGAGGTTAACCCAAGTATCGAAAGTTTTTTATGCCCGAAGGCTTCCAACATGGCTTAAAGTTTGATCTTTAAAGACAACCGGGACCAACGGCTTCACGTGCCTTCCGAAGCAGGGAAGTATTCATGAAATTTTTGCCACTAGCGGTCACCCATCCTTCTACTGACCGCGCCTGCTGTTGCTTAACTTTTGGAACTACAACAATCGACACAAGCCGGGCTATGAACACTTCAAATTATTACATATAGGTAAATTAAAGAAGGCATAAATAAGGATGTTTAATGTGCAGTATTTCATTAAAAAATACTAAAATAGGAAATATTAATTAATGATCTGTAATTAAATAGCGGGTATTTGGAATAAAATAAAATTTCATTAATTATTACACTGTTTTATTTCAGAAATTTGATACGTATTAATTATTGGTAACTTGAAATTATCACAAATAAATTTTTGTAACTTAAAATAAAATAAATTAATAATAACAAAATAAATTCAAAATAAATCAACAACATTACACATCAATGGGTGAAGCTCGTTTTGGTTAGCTTAATTTTATTATTACATTATATTATTTATTTAATTGTATAAATTGACTAATTGATTATATAAAATGCATTATTTATTATATTATTAAAATGCATTATGCGTGAAATATTTAGTATCACAGTGGTCGGCAAGTACATACAGCGTTCTGTTAAATATTAATAAAATTGTGACACTTAATACTAAAAATACGTAATTGGAATATTGAATATTGTAAAAAAAATATTCACTTGATATGATATTCAGTATTCAGTCTCGAAAATATTTGAGTATTGTGATATGCTTATGGTACAATAAAAATAGTAGTAAAAGTTGCGTTAATTTGATTCAGGCGAAGAAATATAAATAAGATTTAGTCTACTGAAAGAAATTTAACCTTTCAAACTCGAATATTGCGTATTTTCTAAATATTCACTTTAACATTTTAATTGAGTAATATTACTGATAATTTGTTGTTTCACTTGTTATGCTACAAGTACTACATTTATAGAATAATTTTTTGAAATATTTTTAACTAATATTATTCCACGCGGCTGCCTCACCAGGGGGTATAATATATGGTTGTGTGTGTTTGTGCATGAAAAATATTACAAAAGTCGTTCTAGTATTTGTATTTCAAAAAGAACATAGGCTACATTTTATGACAAAAAGACCTGACGAAGTTGAGTTAATAAAGTTTGCTATCATCTATACTAATAATAAAACTGGAATAGGGTCAATTCTGCACATCAAATATTTTTCGTAAATTTTGATGTAGGGAGTCTTGGTTATCGATATAGAGACCAAAAAATTTTTTTTGGAGTTATTGTCTGTCTATCTGTTGGAGCTTCACGCAAAAACCACTGGACAGATTTAAATGAAACTTGGCATAGTCGTAATTGAAAACCCGAGAATGTTTGTAGGACATATTTTATCCCAGGAAATGGCTTAGTTCCCACAGGATAACAGGTTAAAATTAGTATGGCAACTCCGATACCAATGAGCCAATTTAGATGAAATTTAGCATGATAGTAGCTTCTGTAAGGACAATAGTTACGGGATGATTTTTATTTGATAAAATTAGTATGGCAAGTCTGAAACCACTGGACAACTCTTCTTCCCAAGCGAAACGAGGGCAATTTCTAAATAAAAATAAAACAGTAAAATATTGTATTTATGCACTTCATAAACGCTAAAGATTTGTTCTAGCGTTTTGGAAATCTTGAACTGTGGCAGGGGGTGACGCAGGGATAAAATCTCTTTCACGAGTACGTAGTCGTGTATCAATAGGTTCGTTGAAGCTTTTAATTTATGATTATAGATAGAAAACCACAATAAAATGTAATTGAAATAACAATTTCAAATAGTTCGGTGTATTTGAAATTGAAATAACAATTTTAAATGCTTTAGTATCTATCAAATTGAAATATTACAATTTATTGCAAGTTGTTATTTCAATTAAAAATATATAATTTTACATTCTATTGAGTGCTGTTTTATTCGCCTGAACCAGCTTTAAAAAATATCTTAAAAATGACAAAATCACAAATTAATTTACAATAAAAGTGGAAGTTTTTTTGACTAGAAACTAAACCGAGGCTTTGCTGCAGGCGTTGATATCCCCAATGCTCTTTACTCGCCTATGCCGTTTCTGTTTCACCACTGAGTCGTCGACGCACTTCGTCGGGAGGGGGGAGCTGACGCGATGAGCGTGGTCCGCTTTCTGCCCGTGCCTGGAAATTACGGTCGTTTCAACAAAATGTTGCACACACCTGCTAAAACTTTTAATGGTTTTGTTTTATGTTGCGCCAGCAAATGGGAGTCTTAAACACGGGTATTGCTTTTAGGATAAAAAATCGACTATAAATTACAAAATGTATCTATTTAATTTTTATATTTTTTGCTATCTAATAAATTCCTACAGTGAATGGTTTTGGAAGAAGGAATAAGAAACCCCCAGTTTTTTTTACTATACTAAGTTAGCGCTTCACTACGGTCCCACCTGATGGTAAGTGGCGATGTTTTTTTTGGATAAGCGCACTAGCTTAGTAGAAGCCTATTCACTCTTGACTTGAAGACATTATGCATTGTAATCGAACGGGAACATCGACACGGGCAACTTATTCCAGTTTTCGGGTGATAAAAGAGGCGAAGCGCCTCGTTTGTACTGGCGGGATATTAACGACGGAGTTTGGAATAATCATCCTGTTTATAATCTTTCGCCATAAGATGCTTTGTTCGTTTCATTCTCATATCACGACACACAGCACTAACGCCATCTTTACGCACTAAACTGGGTACTGTGTTTGTTCGACATAGACTAATTACGGGATTCCACGACTGTGCTAATTTAAAATCATCTTCTCTGTTAATAGTAATAATCAAATCGTGAGTACCCGTTTGCAGACTGCGCTAATTCAAAACCATCTTCTCTGTTAATAGTAATAATCAAATCATGAGTACCCGGTTGCATTTAAAATGCTACATTAATTAGAACGTACAAAAGCGAACTACGTATTAGGCCAGTGGTACTCAAATTTTGAGTGATGAGAAACCATTTATTAAAATTTCTATCTACCCTACTTATGAGGTTGGAGTCTTCAATTAAATGTTAATATGATTACAATGTAAACGTCTTCAAGTTAAGAGTGAATAGGCTTTTACTAAATTAGTATACGTTACCATCGCCACTTGCCATCAGGTGGGATCGAAGTCAAGCGGTTACTTATTTTACATATACTATATTTGTATATTAGGTTGTTACGGGTCAAATCTTGTAAGCTTAATAAGACCCACTTCCTCTTACACTACGGAGCTGAAATTTTGCATACTGGTTCAGTTCTGATGAAATTTTTATGATAAGTATGATCTGCTGCTATGCTCAGGATTGGCTCCAGACTAGGAAACTCCTTAACGGTTATGACATTTGATATGTTTCTCCGCATTAGGGCTCTGTAATTAGAGCTTGTGGTTTTAAATATTTTTAATTAAACCTGTTTTCATACTTATTTTCGTAAAAGTACCTTAGCACAAAAAAATACGTAAATGAAACCAAACCCACAATAACGTACCATCAAACTTCTTAACGCTCTGCCCAAACTTGGATCCCCATCAAACTCCACTAATAATAAATTGTCACTTGAATGTCTTCACCAGAAGTTTTGTCAAAAAGGTTCTCAGATACCCGTTTACGAGGGAAAGTTTGAACACTTCTGAAGTTTCTGTGATGGTTTCGTATTTAGCTCATAAATACTACCTGCATTCTACGACACACGAGTTTGAAACAGAAAAATAAAGGAACCGACATCTATTTAGTCTGTCTTATTTAGTATTAGCATAGTTTTATTTCGTTTAGCATTGGAATAAATTATACAAAAGTTTATTTATAAAAGTCTGTAACTACACTGAACTAAGTCACAAAACTAGCTTTCGAATAAAAAAGGAATTATTAAAATCGGTATACCCAGTAATAAGTTATGAGGTAAAAAAAATAAAAATCAAGTGTATATTCGAGTGTTTCTGAGTAAAAAGAAATCAAAGTATTAAAAAGTGAATAAATCAAACAATATATGTTGTCCAAATGTAAAGGAGGCGAAAATAAGATTATCAAAATCAATACAGTCAGTAAAAAGTTCTGAGGTAACGAATTGACAACGGACGAGCATTTTAAGTCAGTCAAAAATCAAAACTCACCTATGCATAATATTTGTGCTATCCCTCACATCATTCAACCGTTGCAGACTATCCCGAGTCGACACACTCGACTGCGAATACAGAGACAGTGGAGTGTATATAGGCTCGTATTCTTGGAGCGTCGGTGGTGGTGCGTAAGCCATGCTGAGCTGGGACAGGGTCCTTACAGCGATAGGTGGAGAATACGTCATCTGGTATGGCTGTGCTGTCAGGCTTAAGACGCTTGAGCTTTCGCTGGAACTTGATGGAGACGTCCTGTCGTGTTTCGGCTTAAGAACTCCTAAAGCACGACTGATTGAACCCTGTTAAAAGTAAAATGAGGTGTTACAAGATTCCCGGTCCCCGGCACGTTTGATTACTATAAAGCTAATTTGTCGCGGTTTACTTGGAACAGAAGTCCAACTTTTTCTCTTAAAATAATCTAGATTGGTAGCTAACAGGCACAGCAGGACAACACTGTCCACGGTACCACGGGAAACATGGTACGATGCCATTTGTAGGACAATAATTGCTAAATTATATTAAGCTTGATAGTAATCATGTGAAAAAATTTCCGGTGAACTCTGTGCAATAAATAAGTTCATTTGTTCATACATAATTGAGTGGTTTTTTGATTTAAGGAACACTTGAAGTTTTCGTGGTGTCACCATAGGGAAATCAATAAGCCTTAAAAACTTTTAACGTCTGAGTTTGCCACTAAATCTACCACCAATCCGAATAATATGCAATCAAATTAACACACTATAAAACCTAGTTTACAAACGGTCCTTTGTTCATAACTTATGGGACAGTTTTCCAGAGCTGAGCTTTGCTCTATCACGTACGTACATACATCTCATTACGGTTGAACGTATTCATCGCCATTATCATTGCTACTGGGCTCGGGTCTCCTCTCAAAATGTGTAAAGGCTATGGTCCACCACGCTGGTCAAGTGCGGATTGGTAGAATTCACAAACCTTCGAGAACTTTACGATGAACTCTCTGGAGTGCAGGTTTCCTTACGATGTTATCCTTCACCGTAGCAAGTGATAATATCTGATCTGACATAATCTTGAAAGTTACGGATGCTTGCAGGATCAGACCCCAGGAACTCCGTTCGAATAACCAGCTTTAAAATCACTAGGCTATCACTGGTACATACAGATGAACATATTAATAATAATAATAATGTTTAAAATGAAACTAGAGATGAAGGTAACATTAATTCCGTTTGTAAGCATATTATCTATCTAAACATTCTACCTACGCAGCTACCAAGAATATTAAATCTCTAAATCCATTGCGCTGGAGGCAAGGAGGGCGGTATTAGATAACAGATCTAATTACTAAACGCTTCGCTGTCTAGACTTATGAGTAATTTTACCCTCAGGCTGTGCCTCCTTGAATCTGCATTGAAATCGATTCCTGGCAATCCCGTCGCAACTGATCTTGAGAATGGTCTACCCAACATCCTTATCTGATGTCCGAACATATTCCTGAAAATTGTTCATTCATCAATTTTATTAGCCATCCGAATCGTACAAATTTGAGTTTGCTTCACAGAAGCCAGGCAGCAGCCAATTTTTATAATCGTATCCTAATTTCCTCAAATTTGCACTAAAATCGTATCGCTAACACAAAAAGCCGACATGCAAAATTCTATACATTTTATCCAAACTGTTTTATTTCAGAGCTTAGCATCTTAAGAGAAATACGTTGATCCAAATACAACCCTTATTTAACTCTGTAAGTTTAATTATTCTTTAAACAATAAACAGAAATCGTGAATAATTTCGGCATAGACACCAAAAGCATGATGCACTTTAATCGAAAATTAATACGAGTCATGCTGACTGTGTACGATTAAGATGATAAAATAAAATTGATCTAGGATTAACACAGTTAACATCGAGAATTGGTTATTACTAAGGAAAATTACTGAAATAACGATAGATCATGTTATAATGCTGAACTCATAGAACTTTCTGATGGACACAGTATTTTTCCTTGTAAATATGAATAAAAACAAAGTTAACAATAATTAATCAAGTGTGGAAATAAAAGTCGACAAGCATGTCAGTGTATCGGAAAAAATTGAGAATTATATTTTTACAAAAACAAATAAAACAACCAACGTGGAATGTAAGAAAGAAAGTATTATGGGGAAAGAGTGGACAAAGCCCGAAAAAGTGCGATCTAATGATGATGACAGAGAGGCATTCATGACGTATCGATAAAATGGTCGTTACCGTTCTGTCTCGACGCAAGGATCGCCAAGTTAGGGTGATGGATAAGAAAAGAACAGAGTCGATAGCCGTTGGTTTATCTTTATAAGGGTTTATTCACAATTATATGCCAATCAATAATGTTACAAGTAATTCTAATATACACGAGTCTCAACTTTACAATATGAATGTATACAAGTCAAAAACATAGTTATCTTACAATATCAGTAAATGCTATTATTGTTATTACCCTAAAGCTATTGTGAATGGTTCTGTTTTAATAGCTAAAGATATTCGATTAAATTATTAAAATATTTAATTACATATACTTTGAATTGTCGACGAGTAGAAACAAATTCATTTTAATTACGCTTGATGGGGCCTAGATCCGCCCCCTATAAACACACGAAGCATTTAATGCCTCACGTAAATAGTCACTAGGTTGTATACATAGTACATTTAATAAGTTTACGAAATTGATCGACTTGAAATAACACTAAACCTGTTAACTCTAAACTACGGCAAGTTTCAAACTCTGGGGTACAGTGTCGAAGGAACATCAAATCTAACATTGACTAGGGCAAAAGACAATAAGATTATGAAGGATTTCAATCGCTTTTACTTTCTGAATACTTCTACATACTCGTACGTACAACCACGACTCCTACAGTAACAAATCAGTCTTCACTGCTCGTAAAGTTTTCGATTAAAAATGTTCACAAGACGAGCGAGATTGACTTAAGAATTTTATAAATTATTTCGCAAACGAAACAAAGTTTTGTGTAAAAATAGCAATTTACAAATTTAATACAAGGGAATTTTAAAATAGGTACAATAGGGCACTAAGCGAAATTTATTTTTTGAAGGACAATTTTTTGATTATTGAGGATTTATCTTTGCTTTGTGGACAACAAGGATGCTCGGGCAGCCTCCACTTGCAGTTCTTCCACCTGGCAAAATATCGTATACCTGCAGGATTGCACCTCACATTATAATCAACTACAGGATGCTCACCTACGGGACGGTGACACATGACTGTGACATGCAGTGCAATTTTTTTCTCATTATGGCATCATATAAATTTAACTGCATTTAAGAGCGAAAAGTTAATGTTCTGTGGGGCTGTCACAGCAGTGTAAAGTATAATGTCACCAAACGATTGTGATAGTCGACGCATATACGTGATATAAGTTACTTATATACAAGTAGATAAAAAACATTTGGATAAAAATAATGATTTTTACATAAATACTAAGAATAAATATTCTATTAACTGTAACTTATGTCAAGTAGGTATTGTAGTCAAAAGTAAAATTGTAGAGTATGAATATATTGTTGAATGTTATATCAATATTTTTGACTATGACATAATATTTGCAATAAGCGTTCTTAAAAACTTCCAAGAATCTATAACCTTAGCGAGAGATCTAAAGATTGTAAAATAAAAGGAAAATATTACGTTATTAACTTAACTATTCATGAAAAGTACAAGTTACCTTGCTGGAATAATAAGAGCATCAAATTCAGCTACGAGATGTCTTCTGATAATGCTTTTAGATGGTGGAATGCCCAGGGCAGTAGCCATTGTCTCTCCAGTAAAGGATGGCTCTAGAACCACTAAGCCTCCATGGACTCCACTATCTAGGATAACAAATTCAAAATGAGTATTACAGAATTTGATAGAAAATTCAATATAAAGTTCATCACTATCTAATAGACGGAGTTACGGTCCTAAAGACGATGAAAAAAAGACATATGATTGTGGTGAACAACGTCGTACGACAAACGTGTGCTTTGGTCACACTTGTTTTTTATTTCAGTATTATAATAACCTTAACATTGTCACATTGTTAAGACTATGATATAGTGCAAACAAACAATTCGCAAGCAACTACTAAGACAGATCTTACCTTTAAGGTTATCAGCAAATTCTCCTAAATCGATGTTGTGAGCCCAACGTATAAATCTCTGATTTGTCCATACCAAGGGATCAGCATCTACATTTTCACATTGATGCCGTCTCACTGCTAATGCCTTAAATTTTCATGGAATAGTTCATTTCAAAAACCAACTTCAAGTTAAATCGACAAGCGATGATTATTGATTTATACTTGGTCATTCGATCTGGATTTTTTCGGGTACAAAATTGACAAAACGAAAGAAGAAGAAGGAGAAAGAATGGTTAAAAATCTAGATCGAATTTGCACCAAGTGGAGTTATTAAGATTAAGTAACATATTTACACATCTTAAGTATGCTTGAAAAGGGAAATGACTTCGAAGTACTGTTAAACTTAGCAGACTCAAAAGCAATTACGTCGAGTCTCTTATAATAATCGATAACTACAAGAACGCATAGCAATAAAGGTTTCGGAAGCTCGATTAATGGGGTCAAATTTTGCTTACTGTCAACTTGGAATTCAAAAGAGGAATAGGAAATGATTAATGAATGAATATTACTGTTCCAGAAGCTCCAGGTCATTTTATAACAGATTCAGAATATAATCTTTGGTTGTTATTTCTCTTTGTCTCTCGGATAATCTATACGAATTGTGTTTAAGTAAACGAAAGCAAAAAATGTGATTTTAACGTTTTTGTTTCCTACAATATTGTTTTGTTTGTCATTTAAATATCTGTCGATAAATATTTATACAATTTCAATGGCTTTATTTCAGATATCTTTTGCGTATTAATACTACTGAGTTATAAATATGTTAATAAATATATATTAATGTCAGAATAAGAAAACTCTTTCTTTGAAAAAATAAAGTAAATCACATTTTTACGTTAATGAAACCTTCGTTAACTTTACCACTTGACCTAAAAGACCCATGTAACCCAATTATATTCGTAATGTATTTTACCTTTCGATCAATAATAACTAGACGTCGGTCAGCGACAAACATGTGCCTAAATACATATGAGCTCACTTGAAACGTGGGTTGGTGTTTTGTTTAATTCGTTTCAAAACGTGGCTGACGTTCCACAATGCAGCAATGTGTATTCAAATTATTTAATTACAAGCAAATAAAACTTAAGTACAATAGGTGGAATTAGGTTAAACGAAGAATGTTTTTAAACACTTTCTTAGTTAATTGGTAATTCAAAGAAGTGTATATTCATGCGGACAGTATTTTGTATTAAATTTCTGTGGGAGGCGACATCTAGTATATTCTTGATCGAAGAATTTTACAAAGCAATAACATTAGCTCATATTTATAGATATTACATTTCAATCTGCTTACTCACTTGTCTATCATACTTCATTATTCTCAGCAGATGGATTCCATGGACAATTGAGGCCTGATGGAATTTCCTGGTCACTCCAAGGTACTTTTCCAGTTCCTTCTTACTTATTGTGTCCAACATTCGAGCATCAACCAGGTTGGCCAGAAACGATTCGGCATACTATAGATAGAAAGATTTTAACTAATAAAATAGCATTTAATACAATTATATTATAATATTCTTGCTATCTAGTCAGATTTTACGGTATTTCCTACCACGCAAGGATCGAACTTTCTGCATCGGTGTTCCCTCCAAACTATGATGTGGGGACCTTCAAGAAGCGGAACCATCACTTCCTTCTTCCAGCAACGCGTTGATGATGCTCCTGGTGTTCCTAATGTCCGGCTGTGATCAATTACCATCACGTGAGCTGTCTGTTCTTCTGTCTCCTTTTAGGTAAAGGAAAATAGGTAAACGAAAAATTGCATGTACATATGTCTGGTTATGGTCATATTTTGACCAAATTTTATACCATCTTTGTAGTTGTCGCTTTTGGTTAGTTTCGTGTGATCATCCCGACGAGTGCACTTGAAATGCGGTTCCCATTATAACATTTGTGGCCTTTTGTACAAGAAAAGGTTCACGATCCGTCCACTAAGAGCATAGACTAGTCGTTTGATTGTCTACAAACATACCTGGGACAACCCCAAATCCGGCAGCCACTCAGCAGCAACCCAGGCATGCGTCAGCTGTCCAATCGTCGGGTTCCTCACGAGATCCGGTCGCCGTCGTTCTTCTATGGCCAGTCGCAGTTTCTTCCGGTGCATCGGCTGAGCGATGCCGAGCCCCACCTCAAGGTCCGAGTCAGTCAGCTCTAGCAGAACCTGCCCATTCAAAGCACGGATCTAGAAACAACCAGAACACAATATTTGACGCTTCGTCGCGTCGTCTCTAGTTGAATTTGTTATGAGCAAATGAAAATGGAAATTATAAGTGTATTCCTGGAATTATTTCTTCGTATTATTCTTCGTGAATTTATTCAATAAACGTGTAAAAGCTCAACTCATAAACAAGGAATATTATGCTATAGTTGAGTATATAAATGACAAGGATGTATGGAAATATTCCGCTCTGCTCCCAGTTCCGATCGGGCTATTAAATACCTTTGTGGGTAATACATTTTATTTTATAATGTTTATATGAAATTAATTATAATATTTATATGAAATAAATAAAATATTGTTGTATAAAATGAGTAACGGGAGTTTTTTACGCCGGCTTTTTTTTTCATTCGGCCTGTAGGTGTTCATAACTTGTACTAGTTTATAAAGCAGATGACATTCAGGTATTATCGAGATTTTAGGCTTTATCAGAGATTTTTTATTATTTTTTATATGTTGTTAGTAATTTTATAGTTGAATACAAATTCTGTATCGTTAAATTTTGATTTTTGTTTAGTTAGTTATTGATTCCTAAGACGATATACATAAATACTTTTCATTCCTTCAATTCATTCATTCAAAGTTTTTTTATATAGTCGACAGCGCCACCATAAGCAAATTAATTTTAGTGCAAACGATTTAAAAACCGATTCAGTGACCCATTCGATTATTCCCACTAACCAAATACCATTTTAAGATTTTCAAAAATTGATACACGCATTTTATGGCCCCAAAATTGAAGTGTAGTAAATTGTACCGTTCCAACCT
>DWJZ01006240.1:0-13218 GCA_018249125.1 Asbolis capucinus
TGGGTGTGTAATAGAAATATCTATTTAAGTATGTATTTAAAAGTATATATGTATGTTTATCAGTTATCTGATCACTACAGTACAAGCTAACGCTTAGTTTGTGGTCAGATGGCCGTGTGTGAGTTGTCCAAGGATATTTATTGATTTATTTATTGATGTCCTCTATAAAACTGTAGTACATCACTTTGTTATATTGTTAATAGTTTCCGCAGCGTACGAGCTATGCTGCGGAGCAGCTCCGATTTAATGAGCTTTTTGGTATTTTTCACACGCGTTCTCGATGTTTTCATACGGACCCAAAACAGTTTTGAAAATATTTTATAGCTTATGTACATCACGGATAATGCAGGATTTAAATTAAAAAAAAATTACAAATCGGTCCAATAGTTTCAAAGCTCATATTGTTTTCAAATAAACAAACAATAAAATCTTTTTGCTTTCTATATAGATACTAATGTTTCCGACATCTATTTAGAGTAAATCAGTAGTAGAATCACTCGGTTCTCTTAAAACAGTTGTTCGTTGAGTAAGTCTAAAAATAAGTGGGCGATCGCACTACTGCCGGGAGGACAAAGAGTCTTTTGTTTTTTCTTCTCTGAGAGTTTCGGGTGTTTCCACATCTGACGGGCGCGCGTGGCAATTAGAGATGTGACCGATATAACATACTCAATCCGGATACGTATCCGAAGATATCGGTTTCAAATACGGTTACGGATACAAACAGTTATTTTGGATTTAGATGATTGATAAAAAGTAATTTATGTGTTATTCCAGATCATAATCTATCTCTGTACCACATTTCATTCTGATCCATTTAGTATTTTTTGTGCAAAGCAGTAAGAAACATCCAGTATTATCAAGGATTTATGGAATCGTTACAAACTTTAGCATTTCTCATATTAGTATGGCCAATAGTTTTTGAGTCGTTACAAATATACTAATATACATACATACACATACAAATATCTGTCTTTAGATATAGAATAGAATAGAAATAGAATAGACCAGGTTCGACTTGCGGCTTTACCCGCTTGGTTTGTTGACGAAAACTATCGTGTGTTTACACGCATATGTTGACACATGTGTTGTCCAACCTGTGTTCGGTTTTTGCATCTAATTTCAATCAGACCCATTATTATTGTCGCGTGAAAGAATAAGAAACATCCATCCATCCATCATATTAAACTTTCGCATTTATAATACTAGTTTTTGCCCGCGGCTTCGTCTGTGTGGTATCTTGACAATAAATAATCAATGTGTTTTTCTAAGTAACAAACATCCATGCATTTATCTTTCCATTCATCGTCACAAACTTTAATTAGTACCGGATACCTCGTCTTGGTTACGATTTCAAAAACCGTAACAGTAAAATTCAAATAGTTTTTCCAAAAACCAAAATTAGGTGGCCTTTCCGATATCATTCGAAATTTTTATAATCTGATTTGGTTAGTGTAGTAGCATAATTAAAAATACCATTCGGTTACACTCATGCATTATTATGCAACCTATACTGCAATATTTTCACTTAATGAAGGAATATAAAATCAAATCTCGTGCGCATCATTTGTGTGTTCCCTCACACTCGCCAAGACTGATCATCGTAACTACACCAATTGGTCATTACCTGAACACACACACCGTCATACCAGTGACCACAACAAGAAATATATTTTTTTTGATTCGGATACCCGATTTCGGTTGCCGTATGCATTACATCACTTCTTTCGATCTAGAAGTTCTCACACTACTTTGCCTCTAGGCCACTGATAAAGTGTTGACATTGATAGCACATTTACCCAGTAGAAGGTTATTTTGTAATGAAGCTGGTTATTGTCACATTCAAAATAAAATATCTTATATGTAATTTTTATAGTTTTTGTAGGCGTCAATTTGTCACGGCCACATGGCCACTTGAACACATGTTCGTCGTCTAGTAGACTTGCTTCAGCAATGTGCTGCCTCTTTGATCCTTTCTCTTCCGTGTGCGTATGAGTCTGGTGTTTTTAATGATTATAGACAGCGTTGGTCACTTACCATCAGGTGACCCGTTTGCTCGTTGGCACGCTAAAAATACTGGCACCAAGATCTTAGGCATAGAAAGAAAGACAAAAATCCAAACATCCTCACAAATATTATATTAGTAGGAATTGTTCGTCTGTGTGTGTATATTTGTAGGCACATTCATTGAACGACCCCGGCCGCCACGTGCTCGATCCAAAGCTCGATTTTATGACAAGAGAGCATGTTTGAACGATAACATAATATATGTATATATTATAATATTTTCCTGTTTAAACTTGGTCCGAGGTATGATTAGATAAATTAATGATTGATTAATTAATGAAATGACTAATTATGAATCAAGCGTGTACTGATTCTTAAATGACCTTCTTTTGCCATTGTATCTACACAATCACAAATTAGCACCTTGAGAAATTTTGCTCAAAACACCTTTTTGGTGTATTTTTTTTGGTTATTTTTTCAAAGTTTAATCTCATTTTTATTATGATTACTTAATTAAGCTATAATGTATATTAAGTTCCAAAATGGGCTCATAACTTTTTTGGGAAAATATAAAATCCTAGGGTTATCCCGGGATTGCTTTTCGTCCATCCCGGGATTGGGAAAAAGGGCCGGAATCGAATTCCCTTCCCATCTACAAACATAATTCAATATGGTATTTAAAAATAAATAAAAAACATTTATAGGTAGATGAGAAGCCCGTATTTAGATAATGTGCAATTAATAGGTTAAACCAAGATCAACTTTAGATACGTAACTGGGAGAGTTGGTCTTTGAGTAGAACCTACATTATATTTAGTTAATTTTAAGACTCTTCGTCTTCCAGCGGTGCAAGAGGCGACAGCAACTGGTGATGCGGAGTTGCTGTCAGTGGTGCTCTGTCGTCGGGACTACCAGCGGCATCTGGTGCGCTCCAGCGGTATCCCGGACCTGCTGCACCGGCTCAGCATGGCGCCAGACTTCTACGTTGAGATGAAGTGGGAGTTTACCAGCTGGGGTGTGTAATCCTTTATTTTTATTATTACGATTCCAAATAGCCAATAGTTAATACTTAACTACAATCCCACCTGATGGTAAGTGGCGATGTAGTCTTAGATGGTAAAGCGCGTAAAAGTAAACTTAGAAGGAGCCTATTCACTCTTGTTTTAAAGGCATATTATACTCGAGCGGCAACACAGGCGTTCGTAATTTATTCCACTCCTTTGGGGTACACTATACAGAAGATATATAAATTAAATTCGAGTAAATAATAATATATTCTTTTCCATTATTCTGTGATCCGACTTGAAGCGATATGTTGTCCGTATCTGACGTCCGTAAGAGTGACTATCCAGGTCATGATTTCATGATGCACAGCTTACCTTCTTTCTGGTTTACCGGCGAGCGAGTGTTTATCACTTGCGGGCGAGCAACGCCCTTGTGGCACCCTAGTCTGATGCTGCTAATGTCTATAGGCGGTCATACCCTTCACATTGTGTTGATGTTGTAGAGCCCTAAATCCAGTAATGGGACAGATATAAGTTGCAATCAAAATACCCGATTGCCAAATACCTAATTCCACGAATAACCACAATACATAATAACAATATTAATTATCGATTATTCATTCGATTCTGGTCTGCGTAAACCGCAGGAGGAAACTCATTGTAACAGATTTGTTTATTTATATATTGTGGTTTATATTTGTTACGGCCCTGTTTTATTTGTTACGAGCAAACATAAAAATACATAAGTAATGTTAAGAAAATATACTGCTTTCAGTACCCCTGGTATCACGGATTTGTCCGTTCGATACATATAAAGTGTACAAACGCGGCGGGAATGTTCGGGTCGACACAACGCTCATCGGGTTCGAGAACAACCGGTGGCAACGGGGGGATCGCACTTATATATTTAGGGGACAGGGTAAGAATTTCTTTTATGATAGGTGGCTAAGTTAGGTCTACCTTAAACAAAGTAGGGTATAACTAAACAAACAAGTAGCTTCTGTGGTATATACCTATTTGCGACTAATTTCTAAATATATTTTACACTATATATGTCATATATTTTACACTATATTTGTCAGGCCGGTCGGTCTAGTGTTTAGCGAACCTGACTGCTATACCATAGGTCGTGGGTTCGATTCCCACCCAGGTCAATTTTTTCTGTGATGAACAGGAATGTTTGTTCAGTATGTCTGGATGTAAATATCTATATAAGTATATATTTAAAATATATATGTATGTTTATCAGTTGTCTGATCATCACAGTACAGGCTGATGCTTAGTTTGGAGTCAGATGACCGTGTGTGAGTTGTCCATTATTTGTAAAAAATATATATGTGGACACTATATGTACTTAATGGGGTAAAAATTATAAAATTGGAGCATAGTAACAAAGACAAGGCTAATATGTATGTCAAACTGTGTGTTATACATATATATGTGTACATGTTGTTGCTCCATTAAGCTGCCATCCGTTTAAGGCCTATCACTGAGAACGGGTCTCTTGTACTGGAGAGGCCTAGAGTATACAAATCGGATTGATGTATGGGCTAGTGGCCAACATGTGGTCTCAATTAAGGGGGGTAAATATGAAAAGAGAGCTACGTTAAAAGATGATGTTTTAATAGGACAGAGCATTGAAAAGTTTATTGAACAAAGTTATGTAACCCATCAATTTATAAATATAAATAAATACCTCAGGACAACTCAAACACCGCCATCTGATCCCAAACTAAGCATTATAGCTTGTACTGTTGTGATCAGACTACTGATACATACTTATATAGATATTTTTACAAACAGATGCACAGAATAAATAAATAAATATATTTGGACAGCTCACATACGGCCGTATAACGCCTTTAGCTTGCACTATGGTGATCAGACAAGTGATAAACATACATATATACTTTTAAATACATACATACTTAAAAAGAGATTTTTATTACACACCCCGACACACAGAACAGACATTCCTTCTCATCACAGAAAAATTGACCTGGGTGGGAATCGAACCCACGACCTCCGGTGTAGTAGTCAGGTTCACTAACTACTAGCTTGGTTTAATTAGCAGAATTAACTTTTTTCTATTACATAAAATCTCACGCATAATTATGCTTAATTTTAATATATTTTGAATTTTGGTTTGTTCTGTTTTACAGGCAATCGAATCGAACAGAAATGCTGTGTTAAGCTAATTTATTGTTTTACTTTTACTAGATATACTAGTCTTTTTAAATGCAAACGGGTACTCACGATTTGTCTATTATTATACCGATATTTTGGCCCAGTTGCATGGTTCATGGTCACGAAAAGTGAGTTGCCGTTGATTCAGTTTTGCCGTGACCATTATCCATAAAATTAGGTCGAAATACCTGTGTAATTATAAAAATATCGTGAGTACCCGTTTGCATGTAAATCGTTCAGTATTCGCAGCGATGTTAAATTAAAAATGAAAATACCAATTATCCAGGTCGCACAGCAAGTTTAATGGAGTTAGACCACGAGCTGGGCACGTCGTGGTGCGAGTACCTGGAGCCAGCGGGGGATGCGCGGGAGTGGCCGCCGCCGCCGCACCACCTCATCCAGCAGCGGCTGACCGCACCCATCGCTATCAACTACCTCGACACTGATAAGATTAGCTTTGAAAGGTGGGTCGTGTTTTATTTGACACATTACTGACTGTTTTCATTGCTCACGGCCGATAAATTTGTCTGTATTCTGTATGCACGTCAGCTTTTATGTGCACGTATAAGTGCAGTTTAAATTTATTTGAGTGTCTCTTTGTTTCGTTGTCAATGTAATTACAATTCTATGTAATACAACTAGTACACGCTTGCGGCTTCGCCAGTGTGGAATGTTGACAGAAAGTATTACTAGCAAGTATTATTTTTCCGTGTGCCAAAATTTTATTTATTTCCGTTAAGTACTTTTTACGTGATGGAGTAATATTTATCCATCCATCTATCTATCCATCCATCTATCTATCCATCCATCTATCTATCCATCTATCTATCCATCCATCTATCTATCCATCCATCTATCTATCCATCCATCTATCTATTCATCCATCTATCTATTCATCCTTCTATCTATTCATCCTTCTATCTATCCATCCATCTATTTATCCATCTATCCATCCATCTATCTATCCATCCATCTATCCATCCATCCATCTGTCCATCCATCTATCCATCCATCTATCCATCCACCTATCCATCCACCAATCCGTCTATTCGCCTGTTAATCACTCTATATATCCGTTCATCCATCCTTCCATCCATCCTGACATCCTGACATCCTCGTATTTATAATATTCGCAGCATGTTTCACGTTTCAGAAACAAATCCGGTATCTGGGGCTGGCGTCAAGACAAGACAGAGAACGTGAACGGCTACGAGTGCAAAGTGTTTAGTGCGAACAACGTGGAGCTGGTGTCTAAGACTAGGGCGGAACACCTGCAGCACGTGCCGCGGGACCGACGAGCGACGCGGTCCCCCCGCCCGCCGCTCGCCGGGCTCATGGCGCTGGTGGATACCGAGCGCTCGCCTTCACCCACGCCGTCGGAGACACAGTCGCCGCTGCTGACGCCTGATGTAATTAAAAACGCTTAGAGCGAAAATCTCATAGCTATAAGGCTAAGTAAAAACGCCTAGAGCGCAAACGCTGGAAGCGTACGTGTTATATTAGTAGCGTAAGTTATGCCGCGGGACTGGCTGCAAACTACTCCTTCATCCTACCGTAGGCAGGGCTCATGATGCTGGTGTTGATACTGAGCGCTCGTCACCGCCCAGGTTGTAGGAGACATAATCGCTGCTGTTGACGCCTGATGTGAATATTGCTTGGAACGAAAATGTTCACAATAAAAACTCTCATAGCTATAGAGCTATTTGCTGAAAATACATATGCGTATAATGCTTTTATACTTTGAATAGGTTTTCTTATGCCAACCGTACTGTAAAAAGTTATGACAGTGGCTGTGACGTCATAAGATGGCGATAAAATATTCTTATTCCGAGTTTAGGTCCCTACATTCCTTCTCAGACCAAGATAAGTCGAGTTTAAATTGATCGATTATGATGGTTCCCCAGGAGGAGCCCCCGCGGCGGAGTCGGTCTTCGGAGTCGCTGCGTGCTGTGACCTGGCACGAGTACTTCGGCTCCGAGCCGTTGGGCGAGCGGGACGTGGGCCGCACGCGGGAGATCACCACCAAGGTCCAGAAGTTCAAAGCTACGCTCTGGCTCTGCGAAGACTACCCGCTCGAGGTTAGTAATGCAAGGATCAAAATACACACGTATCGTACGACGTTTTTCAAAACTTCGAAGATTAGATATGGGGTATTTTTCGCCTTTTCACGTGGATATGTTTGTTAAGCAAGGTGACAATGTTAACGAATGTTTTCTGACGGCGACATTTGTCTGACGGTGCGAAAATGCATTACTGCTGAGCTGTTGTTCGGTGTTACTCCCAACATATAATATGGCCGATCCTGTTCTCTATGGATGGCCGCGTCTGTTGACATGTGACAGATAACTATTGAGAAAATATAACATAGACAGCATTAAAACGAAATAATACAAATATTAAATAAAGATTATTTTGTGGTCAAATTAAGAAATGTTTCATACACATCTCATGTCACTTTTAATACACAAAAGAAAGTTGAAGGATAAAAAAAATGTTGATTTAAAATATTTATTGCTTCCAGCTTCAAGAACAAATAATGCCGATCCTCGATTTGATGGCTGCGATATCGTCGCCACATTTTGCGAAGTTAAAAGACTTTATTCAGATGCAGTTGCCCGCCGGTTTCCCTGTAAAAATAGGTAGTAAATTACTAGTAATTAGTAGTACTGTAACTAGGTCAATTCTGTACATTAAATGTTTGTTGCGAATTTTGATGCAGGGAGACTTTGTTATCGGTATAGAGATCAAAACATTTCTTATTATTTACTGTCTGTCTTTTTGTCTGTCTGTCCGAGCTTTACGCAAAAACAACGAACAGATTGAAATGAAACTTGGCATAATCAAAAACTAAATCACGAGAATGGTTATAGGATCGGTGTTATTTTGGTTCCGCAGAATAACATGTTAAAATTGGTATGGCAACTCCGAAACCAAAGGACCAATCTAGATGAAATTTAGCATGTTTGTAGCTTATGTAAGGACAATGGTTTTAGGATACTTTTTATTCCAGAAGGCTGCTTTGTTCCCGTGGAATAAAAGGTTAAAATTAGTATTGCAACTCTAAAACCGCTCGACAACTGTACTTCCGAAGCGTAGCGAGGGCAATTTCTATTAGAATAATAAAATTGATGTGTAATCTGTTAAAGAGTATTAGAGAAAAAACATTAAAGGTGCAGGAGGATAAAGTAAAATATATTATCTTCAATAATGTAGGCCTTTCGTCCCCTATTTCAAGCCCCTCAAGCATTTTTTCGCGAAAAAGTATGTTTTTTCCTCAAGTTCTATTCCATCTCCACGTCAAGTTTCATCAAAATCAATTCAGTTAAGAAGTGAAAAAGTAACAGAGAAATAATAGTTGCTTTCGTATTTATAATATTGGTAAGGATTGGTCAGTTTTTGATCTAATTGGCTAGTTGGATCCGAGGGTAGGGCGGAGCTAATTCGCTCCGAGGAACAAAGCTATATATTTGATCCCAGAGTCATGGGGGCTGCCCCTCCATCGGTACGCCTACGATTGGCCCTAAAAACAGATTCTATGTAGTCTATGATTTAATAAATATAGCATTGAAATTATTATTTTTTTTTTTAATTTTAAAATCATTTTCTAACGTAACTCTTAATTTTCCATTAAGAAATCCCGTTATTCCACGTACTGAACGCTCGTATAACGTTCGGGAATATATTCGCGACGGAGTCCGCTGTGCCGAACGTGGAGTGCGTGCAGGAAGGCGCGCGACTTGCGTGCGTGGTCGATGACGCGTGCTTCTCGGTCGGCCGCGGGTATAGAGACGCGGCGGCGCCGGACGAGAGACTGGCTGGTGGGGTGGATGACGAGGAAAGTTTGCTCCAGTATGCCATACAGCAGAGTCTGATGGAGGCTGGGACGCATGATGATCAGGTTGGTGGTGGGACACGTGGAAAATATAAATTAAACTCTCGTGTCACTTAACCCACATAGCTCAAAAAAAATATTTGAACGAACTTTAGTATTTGCTTTATTTGCATTTTTTATTTTTTGCTCTACTTCAGAAAAAAAAAATTGTTCAAGAAATAAGACAGATAACTTCTAAAAAACATTTTAATTGGTTTTCTTTGTATGTTCATTTAAATTAAAAAATAGACCCTCATCATCCCAACTTCAATATTAAAAGATTTATTTAATCCATACTTTTTAATTTAACATGTCTTATGTTACTATATTATGTGCTGTATCATAGTTCTAATAGTTACTTAAGTCGATATTAACGACTGATTAGTAACTATTAACGCCTCGGTAGTTAGCATGAGCATTTAGTACATAAGAAATATGCTATCTTGTTGTCTTTAGACCATTTTAAATTACTCTCTTTTTTCTTACTCTTCTCTTCTCTGTGTAAGGTGGACGTGTGGGAAGCGCTCCGCGGCGCCCGGCCAGCATCCCCCGCCCCTCGTCCGCCTCCCTCTCCCACGCAGCTTATGGCGCACGAGGAGAGACAGCTGCAGAGGTATTACATTACAAAGATACAAATACACATGTACTAATACATTTTTTAATTATTTTACAACATACTTGCTCGTAAAGTGGGTTTTTATTTTACTGCATAAGCTCAACAAACATGTTGCCAACAAGAAAACATAGAATCATTTAGTTACTCCACTGTGATTGTTGTAGAGACTTACAACCTAATATGGAATTACCCCAAAACATTAAACTTGGTCCTTCGAGCCGGATCGTACGTGTTAATCGTATTAGAGCAGCATGCCCTGTGCGATATTTCACGTAGGTTATGTTAATATTGTAGGTATTTAACACAAAACTGAATGCTGTTTAATACACAAATTTATTATTAATTTCAATGTATCGATACACAGAACTATACTCGATGCAAATTCGATCTGGAATGTTTAATAACAAACCGTTGCCTAGCAACCTGTGACAAACATGAGAATTAAAGTTTTTGTTTTATCAGTTGTCAATTCTTTTTGTTATTTGTTAAAATTTTAAATTGTAAATCATGCTATTTGGTAACAGTTGCATAAAGTCTAATAAAACGAAATTTTATGTTAGTTTGTGAAAACTCAACAAAATAATATTTATGGTTTGTTTACATTTATTTCGGGTCGAAATTGCACCAAGTATAGCTATATTTTTCCATGTTCCAGACGCGGGCGAATTTAGTTTTCTGCTAATGTAATTAACATGTCAATTTTGCTAGAATTCTGTCATGAATCAGCAATTTTGTCACTGGCAAAAATAATTATAGATCAAGATGTTTAAATAATATATATATATATACATATTCAGAAAAAAATATATGATATATAAATTGCATATATTATTAAAATTACTAACATTATGTTACTATCGCATATTATATTTGCATGCGATCACAATTTATGTGCATTCATCATCGTCTAACTTATCATATGCTTAATATTTTCAAATTCATGAAAATCGAATGTTTTCAATTTTATAACGATATTAATATAAGACACTATTTTTCGTAATAAGTTAATTATACACAATATAGTATTCTGAAGAACATATTTTAAGTTAACTTTTTATGTTACTTTTTTTACGTAGATCTAAGATAATTTAAAATAGGTGTTTGAAATGGCTAAAGTATAATGTTAAACTTAATACCTTAAATTTTTCATTGCTCAATCATATAGATTTGCCCATTTTTCTCTTTTATAGAAAAATAAATATTATTTCCGTATTGAATATATTTCACTCATTTATTTTGTTATATTTCGTGTAAAAATGTCTTATTTCTGTTCATCGTTTTTTTATCATTCATTTAAAATAGATTTTTTATTGCATATTATTTTATCATTCATTTAAAATAATTTGTTAATTGCATTTAATTGTATAAAAGGTCATCATTACAGCTCGCGTATTATTGCCAGCCATCAAGTTACTATTAATTACTTCCGAATCATAAGGTTGTCTAAAAGGACAACGAATGTCTATTATCTATCTTTAGACTGTTTTCAATAATCTATTCATAATGCCTGGATAAATTGGTAGTTAAAATACAGTGAAATATGTGGCAATAATAATTGGTCGATTGTCAAATAGAGTGCGTTAATTAGTCACTAGGTTCAGTGGTGACCACGATCCCAACCTGATGGCAATGAAGTTTTCGATGGTAAAACTTTTCAAAAATTCTAGATACCTTTAGATCCCAGTTATACGGATTTAAATGTAATAAAATTGTAATAAAAGCCACATTATGAATAGATTTTGTAAGTCGCTAGTTGTAGCTAACGCTAGTGTAACATTAGAGCGATAGAGGCGTCGCTGTCTATCTCGGGCACTTCGCCCCCGGCGTCGGACGGGGAGGGGGACGAGGAGCTGCGCGCCGCGCTCGAGCTGTCCGCCGCGGAGCACGAAGCGCGCGACCGACTGCTCAGAGACGAGCAGAAAGCGCTCGATGAGGCGTTAAAGTTGTCGCTGCTTGATAAGTAGCTGGTGAGTTGGCTGTGGTCTTATATATACGTACACACACACATTACGGATGCACACGCATGTATACATACGCAAGCATGTATACACGTACACGCTAGCGGATATGCTCAGACATACTGTACGCAACAGACTGATCAGAGGCGAGCTGAGGGCACTTGAAGAGGCTTTGAAGTTGCCGCTGCTTGATAAGTAACTGATGAGTTGGTTGTGGTCTTATATACAGGGTGTCCTAAAATTCAATGATAAGCCGGCACTCGAAAAATAAGAAAATAAATATCTCTATTTATTTCAAAATAAAAAAAGTTAACTTCGAAAATTTGCGTCCCCCTTATGTTGTTTTTACTACACTACAGGTTCACATTAGGTTAGAGTAGACTTATTATAAACATCGTGAGGAAACCTGCACGGTTGAGAGCTGTGAAGTCCATCAATCCGCACTTGGCCGACGTGGTGGTGACATTGTGTGTGGAGATCCAAGCCTAGCAGTGGGACAGTTATAGGTTGCAATGATGGCGATAATATAATAATTTATTTTTACAAACACAAATGCGAGCTTATGCTTAGTTTGAAATCAAGTGGCCGTGTGTGAATTGAGTCGAGATTTTTTTTTTTTCTAATTCTATTTTACCTTTCAGATCTCAATAAATAGAAGCCACTAAGAGACTACAACGACGTGTGCATTCCTTGCGTGTGTGTGTGACGTCATACCCAGTGATACCTAGGTTTGGACACTTTTATATATAGTGAATTGAACGTTTGTTTGTAGATAAGACATGTTAGAGGAATTTTCATTTATAATGCAATTTAAAGAGATTTTACACGTTAAAAGGTTTTTGTCATATTATGAATTGACATTGTCATTATTGACATTAATGTAATTGACATTGACAGCTACATTTATTCAGTTTGACATATTTTGTTTTTTTTTAATACTTTAGCTTTATTGTGGTATAGCTTTAAATTGAATACCTAAATTTATATATTGTCTCTTAAGTTCTAACAGGAATAAAATTAAAATAAATAGGATGTAAGATGGTAATAGCGATTTTGCAGATTGAAATAACTTCCCGTACCAAAGGCAATTGGCTTCATCTAGCCATGAGTTAATAATAGACGTATCTTGCTTATAATTGCTGAAATGCTGCGTATATTATTTTAGAAAAAAATCTATTGTGTTCAGACTTGAGAGACAATATCTATTTCCATTTTTAAATTGACTCATTAAAAAAATCCCATTCGTTCAGAATATACCAATAAAATATAATTGGTATTCAAAGAAATATAGATAAAATTGTAATATATGTATGTAGAAGAAATTGTCCCAGTCTTAGTTTACGGATGACCTTAAAATTGTTTTCGCAATCTCAATTTATTTTGACATAAAAAATAATTATAGAAAAAATTATAATATTGACAGATTTTTGTATAGGACCATTCTATGGTGTTAATATTGTTGCTGAGTGATTGTCAACTCTTATTCTGAGTTGATAAAGTTCATTGTTATTTGAATGTGAATCAAGATTATTAGGAAATGTAAAGAGACTTCATCAAACTTTTACTGTCCCATTCGAC
>DWJZ01006241.1:0-13217 GCA_018249125.1 Asbolis capucinus
CATACATATTAATACATAAAAATATATATATTTATACATATATATAGAATAGACATACATAAACATGTAACTCATGTATGTATGTTAAGCTATCGCTTAGTTAAGGATCAGACGGCCGTATGTGGGTTGTCCTAAGATTTATTTATCTTTAACGTCTGGCTGTCAGGAATCGAACGCAAATGTCGCTTTTAAAACTCAGGTAGAGTTGCTACTTGGCTCCAGGATTTTTTTGAAATTCGTGTTCGTCTTATATTTAAATCCAGACAACAGTTTATGTGAAATATTTGTCATTCGAGACATGCGTAGCCTTGAGGGTTCCCTGAATCCGGTAGCACCGCAATCTACAGCGCTTCTCAAACTTGCGACGACTAAAGAAGAACAAAGTTTTGACGGAACATTTGTCGGAGCCTTAAAATTAATAACGATTTAATTTGGATATAGTTTTCCTACCATATTCTGAGTGATTAATGGTTACTGAAATGATGTTAAATGAGCTAATGAGTGAATTAAGTAACAATTAATGATTCTAGGTCCGACAATAACATACATTCGAGTTGAAGAAAGTCGAATGCTATTTATTTAAACTTTTTTCTTTATTAGTATAGACGTAAATTTGGCAATGTTATGTCTAGGTACCTCTTGACATTAGGGGAGGCACCGGTGCGTTCAAAAGAGATCCCGGAGCTTCCCCATATGCGTTGGACGGCTGCCCGGGGGGGTTTTAGTGGGTAGAAATCCCACATAACCCGAATCTTACGAAGATTTCCCCCTCGAAAAAAAAAAAAAGAAAGTACCTCTTGACATATTCTCTTGCATTGTTTATTATTTTCGCGGAGCTCTAAGTTTTTCCAGAAATCTAAAATTAGGTAGGTTGACGGCAAGCTTTGAGTACAGCTGACCTAGTATTTATGCCGAACGCGCCGTCAATATTCAATCAATCTCACGAACGGGTATTCAAATGATACAATGAATACTCATATAAGCTCGTTGTGAGCTTATTGTCATACATTCATACATTAGTTATAATTTACATTGGTTATGGCGCAACATTTGTTATGTTATCGTGTGAGAAGTGTATGTAACTCCAACAATGTAGGGCTCTACCCAAAATGGTAGTGACCCTGCGAAGTAAGTGGTTCTGGGTTCCATGCCCGGCTAAAGTAATAATTTGACAGAGCCCTATTAGAGCACAATTATTTGAGTTTTCATGGATGTTGTTTGAGATGTGTATTAGTGTTGACGCCGCATGGATTGCGATAAGGAATCCTAGTACTGCAGTATCAGTGGCTAAGCGTTTCTTGAGCAAATTTTTCGAATTAATTAAACACTGTGGGCTCGCTTTACTTAATCTGTTTACGTAATTCGCAGGTCTTCCCTTATTCCTGTTATTCCGCGGGCGAAAGTCCTTTTACTGGTAAAAAATGCTCTAAGTATTTTTTAAGATGCATAAACATATAAGCAATAAATTAAAATACATATATCATGTATTAGCAAAATGAGATGAATGGTTTCCTAGTGAAACGCACACCTTTGAAAAAAAAAAATTTTTTTTACTTACATTGAAAAATTTATAAAAATTTCTTATGTTACCTGTCTAATTTCCGTTGTGGCTGTATCCACACGTATAGTGATGTAACAAAATGAAACATAACTTTCATTTCAACTCATTTAATTACTTGCAGTGCCAACTGGTTCTATTTCACTCCCTTAAATAGATGTTTCGTCTTCAAACAAAACCGTGTGAAGATAAACCACTATACCGTCGTGGACACCACAAGAAATAGAACTCAGATACTAGGAATAGTTTCGTGCAAAATTAATTTCTATTTGTTCTATACAAGAACGAAAATCTCATACACTTGAATACTATATCCAAGAAGAAATGTGGACACCTTCAAACAACTTTAGGAAACTGTTGAGTACCCTCATATAAGTTACCTCCTAAAATTCTATATGATCAAAGCAGGTGCTGTAAATACGAATTTTATACCTTACTCTCGGTGGAGATGACGCAGATAGAAATCATTAGGGCCAAGGCGATAACTGTTGCACACGATTTTATATTATTTATATTAGTTTTATATAGGTAATGGTCAATTATAAATGCGTCAGTTTGTGAGGACCGCCCGATGTTTGCTTCTCTTTCACGCAAAAAGTTCTAAACAGACCCGAATGAAATTTGACACAGAGAGATTATAGTCTAGAGAAATACATATGCTACTGATTGTTAACATAAAATAGTACAATGTATTTCCTAAAAACACACCTACGGACATGTGACGCAGGTACCATTGTTAAGTGAAAATTTTTAATGGCGGGAAAGTGTTGGTTGTTTAGTTTATGGTCATTGGCAACTTTCATTTGCAAGCGCCCTGCGACCGGATTGTCAACTTACGCCATGTAAATTACCATTATTCAGCAGTTCTTTTGCGTTTAAACAGAGCCATTTTGCACTAGTACTTATCCTGACTTTGCCTTGTTTGGGTAAACATGTCTTTAGTCTTTATACATTCGGGGACTATAGAGCCTTGAGTAAAAATATCGTTCCCGCCAAACGCTAATAAAAAAATGTATGGGAATGACATTTGGTTCAGAAAAATATGGCCTCTGCTTTTCCGCAATTCAAACGTCACTCCCATACTTTTTTAATTTGCGTTTGGCATGAACGATAACAGATAAGATATTTGTCTAGGTTCGTACGTTCATAAAACAATTTTCAGTTTATTTTTAAAAGTAGAAAGTATAATTGCTGTAATGTTTGTTATTGTAATGTTTATAATTTGTATTAGGGAATATAGTTGAATTTTTGGCAATTTTGATTTTTTATGCGCACTAGATTTTGACCAAGGTCCATATTTCGAAAATGTTAATGACACTGTAACAGTTCCATAGTTCGTTTCAGTAAAATCTAAATTACCATTCCTGAAAAGTAAGGTCTTTACTTATAACCACGATTCGACAAAAAGGTTTGACAAACTTGTCAAATTCAATTGGTCGAGGTATATTTCAATAACCGTGTTTAAATGAGATTCAATGGTTTATTCATCTTAACAAAACTCTGTTGAAATTAGCCATAAATTATGGTAATTACATACAACACATACCATTATCTCTCATTCACTAGCCCCATACAATGTAATATGACTTCATCGCTATTGATGTTCGAAGCCTACCTGCAAATAGGTACCAAAGGTACTAGTGACGTAGATACCTAGAGTGAAGATTGGATTTACATCAATGAAGTAACCGAAAAAATCAATAACCAATTACTGGTCATAAAAACTTTTCCTGGCATAATCGCTATACAATAAACTGTAACTGATAGCTGTCTACACACGGAAGATATGTTGAAAAAAAGATTACTGGTGGTTTTAGTAATAAAATCCTTGTCTGTTTATTTTCACTTTTTAAAGCAAGAAACTAGGAATTCTTGACTTAAAACACCCCCTAATTTCATATCATCCATGGAAGAAGAAGAATGAAGATTCAAGAAGGAACGATGAAGTCACATTACATTGTATGGGGCCTATTTTATCTAGAACCTGTTAAATTTTTTTAGTTAGGAATATACAAAAGTCGTTAGTGTAAAATATTTCTGTTGACCATTTGTGCAATACAGATAGTATCTACCTATATAATAAAGTCATATATTATAGGTATATATGTATAACTGCATGATAAAGTTGTTCGCGGCGCCGGATTTATATGCGATTAGTCATGCTAAAATGAAGAACCCGTATGGATGACGTCACTAAAACCAAGATGTGCATTCTTGGTAGGAACCACGCGATAAAAAACCTTTATACTTTTCCTTTTGGTAGATTTATAAATCAATAGTAGAAATATGTAAGAAAAGAATGTAGCTAGTGCGTTCCCCCCAAGAATCAGTTAGCATTTGTTAATTACAATTATTTTTTGACTTTTTATTTAATTGAACTGAATTCGATCATGCCGATTTTTAAAACTGTACCAAGGAAGTAAATGGGACTGTTTATTTGAATAACAAGAACCTAAGCATACCATTTTAGTTTTTCTTTCGTAATTAAAATGTTAGCCCGTACGCAATCGGTCGTGTAATAGGATTGAGCTCGCAGTCATCTGCCAAGCCACAAAGGGTTTCTTGCGCAATACCAACGTGACTTGTCTTTATTTCTCTTCGCTAATAAAGTATTGAGGTCACTTTGCTTGACGTTTAAGTATTCCTGATCAAATTGTGTAGGAACGCAAAAATTGACGCGTATTTTTGGTTATATTAGCTACTTCATGTGTTTAAGATTTATTTAGACGTTTTTAAAATTAGTTTTTACGATTATGTGAAAGGAAAGACGGTGGGATCATAGTCAAGCGCAAATTTTTTTTTGGCAAAAAAAGGATAAAATTTCGAGTCGGAACTACAATATCTCGGCTATGATTCATAAAGAATTTTTGACATATACATTAAGATAAAATACGAGAAAATAATTTATTGCTCAAT
Source organism: Asbolis capucinus (assembly GCA_018249125.1). Taxonomy (NCBI): domain Eukaryota; kingdom Metazoa; phylum Arthropoda; class Insecta; order Lepidoptera; family Hesperiidae; genus Asbolis; species Asbolis capucinus. The sequence goes on from DWJZ01006241.1 coordinate 4,475, forward strand.
CGGAATACCAGAAACCGAACTCCAGACTGGTTAGGCACGCAGAGTTATAATCTGAACTAGGACGATGGCACAGTCTGATCACCAGAAGAGAGTAAGGATTCTTAATTCTAGATAGATTTTTGGTTTATTCAGAATCTAGAGCTTAATTGTAAACCGACAGCCTAATACAGATGATTAAATAAAATAATATTTTTTTAAATGTTAAGCACATTTTTAAATAAAGAACAAAAAAAACTTTTTTAAATGAAATGAAATGCGTTTATTTCGCCTTAAGGACCAAAAACTCACGTAACGAAAGTCAAAATTTAACAATAAATAAACCCTACGTCAACTAAGAAATTAATAACAAAATATATATTAAAAAAATCTATGATAAAACCTAAACTCTCGACAGACAATACCTATGTATCTGTCATCGGCTTTATAAACGAATACAAAGTTAAGACTATAGTGTACGCCGGAAGAAAAAAAAGGCGGTAAGAAACTTCCGGTACTCTTTTTCATAACAAGACATAAATCTATTACAAAGGTTTATTACTAGCCCGATGGGAACCGGGAGCTGAGCGGATCATTTCCATGCATCCTTGTCATTTAGATACTCAATAATATTATAATATCCCTTGCCTATGAGTCGAGACTTTACACGTTTCCCGAATAAGTTCACAGGAAAATCTGGTATTGATTTAGGGATTTTATTAAAGAGCTGTCATAAAGATATCTTATAGTAAATTTTTAATAAGTTTTATATAAAATTACTTATATTTAAACTAACTTTTTTTTTCTTTCCAGACGGCAGAGAGAAGCGCCGGTTGGGAGACACACAGGGTGCGTCTCAACCGAGTCCCTGGGTACGGGTTTGGTATCGCCGTATCTGGAGGGCGTGACAACCCTCACTTCGCGAGTGGAGACCCCTCCATAGCAGTGTCTGATGTACTGCGGGGTGGTCCTGCTGAAGATAAGCTCCAGTGAGTAATGTTATAACCATTCCTGGGCACTCACGATATGTATATTTATGGACGACGAAATACAAGGGTGTAACCCTTTAGTGTAACTCATACAATGACGGAAAACAATAAAGGCTAAATTTTTTAGTGTAACCCATAAGAGTCCTTACGTTCGATCGATATTATCTTGGTACCAAAACCTTTTTCAGAGAATTCTAAACAAAATTTTTAAAGGCATCGGTGTTCCTTTTCCTACCATTCCAGAGCCTATAAAGGACAAACATACAAACATCCATGTATATATATACATATTATATTTATATATAATATATATTTAAGTGTTACAAATGTGTTAAATCTCTACATAAACACATTTCCAGAGTAAACGACAGGATAGTGTCAGTAAACGGAGTTCCCTTGGAGAATGTGGAGTACGCCAGAGCTGTCCAGGTGCTGCGGGACTCGGGGGCCACGGTGGCCCTGGTGGTGCGGAGACGAGCGCCGGCACCGCCGCCTACAGCACCCACCACCATCAAGCTAGCGCTCACGAGGAATGGGAAGAAGGAAGGTTGGTTTTATGTCGTGCTGACCGGAATGTCAGAAAGTACCATTGGTAGATAGTAAATGGTACTGGCGACCAGGCAAAAATACTAATTTTTTTCTAAATTTGAGAATGGAAAACAAAAGTCAGACGACGAATTAACTTTTTTAGTGCACTTTCTCTAAGCTGACTTTAAACTACATCTTTTAACTATGTTTCACAAGTTTAAAATATTTTAACGAGAGTGATAGTAAGTTTAGTGGACATGTAGTCTGAGATGGGAACGTGCACTAAGCCTTTTCAGACTTAACGAAGACATTTACATTATAATCGAATGCGCACAGACGCGTTCAACTTACTCCTTTCCTTCGAGATACGCATTATGAAAGATGATGCAAAGCGTGTCCTTCGTACAGGGTGGATGTTTATTTCTATTCATTTTTAAATTGTATTTAATAATATTAATAAAACTACAGGATATAATAGCACGATTCGAAAATAATTTTTGTTCTTCAAAGCTGTCAAGTTTGTATGTTAAAAAGTCTTTTGGAATCATGGCCGAGGTAGGCATATGCATTCTAAATTGCCATATTTTTTTCAGACTTCGGTGTAGTCCTAGGATGCAAGCTATACGTCAAAGAGCTGACAATGCGGGCGAGAGAGCAGCTGAACCAGGCTGGCCAGGGTCTCTGCGAAGGAGACGTGGTGAGCCGAATCAACAACACCCCCGTGACTGACGCCATGACACTCAAAGAAGCCAGGAAGTTGATAGAATCCTGCAAGGACAGACTCAATCTGGTCATCACGAGGGAGTTGATAAGAGAAGAAACGGTTACGAATGGAAATTATCAGAATAATTATAATAGTTTAGGTGAGTTTTATGTGCATAATGGTGGTAAATCAGAAACCAAGCAGAAATATGTATTTGAAATCTTGAATTAATTCCATATTTGATGCTTGATTACTCACATCCACATGCTATATCTGCTCGTGTGCTACTTCACGTTATTTTGTTTCCTCTAAACAGAGGCCAAGCCAATATTAAGCCAGTATTAAGGAGGTTTGCCTTAATATTATATGTAATTTGCCTTATAATGCTTGTGGTATTGATGTCCATTCTGCAAAAATTATTTTCTGTTATTCCAGAAGCATCACCACACACGGTGTACCCCGGTGCAGAGCCAATATCCTCCGCTTACTCCAGCAGTGGGCAAAACCTTTACGTGGCAGCCCCGGTGCGTGGGGGAGAGGGTAGACGACCAGGGCCACAGGACAGCCATGACCAACCACCCAGGCCACCACCTCCTAGAAATGATGGTACACAATAATAACCTTATAATTTCATTCTTTATCCATCCATACAAAACATCAGAACCACTAAACGTGGATATTTATAATTTATTAATATCAATAGATTATTGCTATTGTACTTTTGTACCTGGTCATATTGTTCGTGTGCGTACGTGTGCACGTGCGTGTGCTGTTGTGTTGGTGAGAATGTGATTGTGCTAGTGCGTTAGTGATCATGTCCGTACGTGAGTACATGTGTCCGTGCACGAATGCATGTGTCTGTGCGGGAATGCATACGTTTATGTGTAAGTGCTTACATGCCTGAGTCCTGTGTATGTATGTATGTGTTACGTGCAGCAATATTTTGCGTATTTGTACGTAGTGTCTATTTGATTCCTAGTGTTTTATATTTTAAAGAAATACGCAAACACTCGAAACTGCCATAAATAATAAGTTTTATTAAGTTTTTATATTAAAAGATTCATGAGTATCTTCAATAAGTTTCTTTTTTTTTCACTCTGGACCAATCCACATGTTTTATTAAGGGAAATATTAAGGGAATTATCGCAAGAAAATAGATTATATAATAACTAGTGCAAAATATTATTGACCATAACTTTGGAACGACTCAACATTTTGATAAAATATGACATGTTTGATTTCAGATTACTACAGCAGTAGAAGGCAACTATACGAGGAAGATGGAATGACAAATCAAAGAAATAAACCACCGTAAGTTTCATCTAAATATGTTCCTTATCTCCAACAACAAACCACTAACTTGTACTTAACGAAAATCTACAAAATACAAAATGAATTATCCCAATGGCAATGGCCTAGTATTTTCACCGTTGGTCCCTTGAACTAGAGCTCCTGGGTTCAAATCCTGCGGCGCAGAACTCTAATTTTCAAAGTTATGTGCGTATCAGATTATTATCACTGACTACGGTGTAAGATAACATCGTGAGGAAACCAAGAACATAGCTGTAGCGAGTCCACTCGGATCGTCCAATGAAAGCAAGCACAGTCGTAGAGACCTGTTCCTCAATCTCCGATCCTATTCTATATTTTATAATTATTATCCACTTAATTTATATATATTATTTAATATGTTTATATTTAATTGTTTATATTTATTATTCAATTAATTCCTTAACGTAACGTAACAACCAGTATTATTGAACGGCTAATTTGTGCACTTGATAGAAGTTACCTTCGGAACGCATATCTTTTTATCCGCTAAATAATAGAACCCGTTCTATTCCCGAATACGACAGGGATTTATGAGACATTTTAACGGGTTATGGTTGTTATACAAACAGACAGATTAAAAACCCGCAGTTATAGTTTTTTTTTAAATTATAGCTGTAGATAATTCACAAAACCAAAAACTTGACGCTTACTACTTAGCGCTTGACTACGATCCCATCTGATTGTAAGTGGCGATGAAGTCTGAAGGTAAAGAGCACAATTTTAGTAGAAGCCTATTCATTAATATCTTCCAGGTAGGTTAAAGGTAATATCAATGATGGTAATTGTGATGATGATGCTTTCCAGGAGTGAACCCCGGCTAATAAGCTTCCAGAAGGAAGGGTCGGTGGGGCTCCGGCTGTGCGGCGGCAACCGGTCGGGGGTGTTCGTATCGGGGGTGCAGCCCGCCAGCCCCGCCGCGCTGCAGGGGCTACAGCCCGCTGATAAGATACTTAAGGTAATGAATTAGCTTTTGACCAGCTTGTCGAGGGCACTCGGGGAGGCCCAATTAGGTAGGTTTTATGTGCATCAATTAATAAATAAATATCTTTGGACAACTCACACAGTACCTACATTGTATATGTTGTAGAGCAGGGTGAGCAACATGCGGCCCTTTGTGCATTTTAAAATTAGATGTTTATGGGCTTAGAAGGTCAAAGACCGTGTCAAAACATATAAATAATTTACATAGTAATTTAAAAAACGTTAAGTAGATATGATTATGTATAAATAATGCTAATCTATATGCGGCCCTCTAGCAAAATTCAAATTTAAAATTGGCCCTTTAATACAAAAGGTTCCTCACCCCCGTTGTAGAGAGTTGCACCCTGTCCTTTCCCTGTACGTTGTAATCAGTCATAACCTAGTCGAACAAAGTCTATCTGGTCCTAACGATCTGCAGTGAGCAGACCACGAACACAGCTCGCTATATAGCAAAAGGCCAAAAACGCTCAGCACTTTGTCAGTGAACGCCTGTTAACGTGGTGAACCGTTTCTGGGAACACGTTAGACGAGCCGATTAAGGACATACTCGACTCCCTATCGCTTTGACTGAATTTCTTTAGTAGATTTTGTTACATAAGGCTTGGTACTTACAGTGTAAGCATACACCCAGCAATGATATAATTATGAATAGCAATGAGCTTGTTAAAATGTAATGTTTAGTTTTGAATTAAAAATCCAAAAGCTCACGAAAGTCAAAAGTTGAAAGAATGCTCAGGTGTTTCTTAATGTTGTCAGGTGAACGACATGGAGATGAAGGGAGTGACCCGGGAGGAAGCCGTGCTGTTCCTCCTCAGTCTGCAGGAGCGGATCGATCTCATAGTGCAGCACTCGCCTGATGAATACAACGCTGTGGCCAGCGGACAGATGCGTAAGTTTTGACTGTTATAATCAGAGTGCGCCCGCAGCTTTGCCGGCGTTCTGTGCTGTAAAAAAGTATGTGTTATTAATGACATTAATCTTGTTTTGAGCCAAATTTCATTTGAATCAATTCTATAGTTAATGCGTGAAAAATTAACAAACATCCATCCGTCCATCTGTCCTATCCTATATATCTTCATAAACTTTTATATTTATAATTTTAGGGATATACAAATGGACAGATGAGTCTGATAAAGGCTAAATCAGTGTTGCTTAAGGTCTTTTGTTAGGATTATTGGTTAACACCGCAAAGTGTCAACCTCCCGAGTTTGCTGTGTGTGGATGGAGTTTGTAGGTTAATACAAGTTAAGGTAGCGAATATATACTATTATATGAAAATATAAAGTTATTCCAAGCAGTGGGATACTATATTCTATATTTAATTGATTCCAATACACTGAATCGATCTCAATTCAAATGATCCAGTAATAAAGACGCCTAAATAATACTGTTGCTTCCAGCGGGCGACTCGTTTCACATAAAGACCCATTTCCACTATACGGAGCCAACTGACGGCGAGATGTCGTTCCGGTGCGGCGATGTCTTCCACGTCCTGGACACACTACACAACGGCACTGTGGGCGCCTGGCAGGTTTACAGGATAGGTGAGTGTTTTTAATGGGTTATCATTGCCTACTATTCTATATTTTTTGTTTTTAACATACTTTTATTATTTTATACAGGAATATAACTTGCAATCTAATATTATTGTCTCTCAGTCAGTTTGAGTTGAGCGTTAAATTAGTCAAAGTTATTTAAGATACTCGGAACGAAGTAATTCAATCGACAAATCAAGTAATTTTGACCGTAATTTTCAATCGAGATGTATCTTTTTTTGTAACATTATCTATTCTGTAACTGAACCAATCTACATATAATACAATTGGCATATATCGTTGTAGGTCGTAACAACCAGGAAGTGCAAAAAGGTACAATTCCAAACAAGGCGCGAGCTGAAGAGCTGGCCACGGCGCAGTTCAATGCCACTAAGAAGGAGATGTCGGGCAACGATGGGAAACATAACTTCTTCAGACGCCGTCGCTCTACACACAGGCGGACCAAGAGTTTGGGGAAGGTATAGCCGAATACTTTTTTATTACCGAATGTGTATTAACAATGGCTAATGTAATAATAAAATTATAAGTTAAAATGTGAATTGAATGAGCTCATACGAATATCAATTTTTTGACGAATAAACGTCACCTTTGGAACCGTTGAACACACTTGTATATGGTGCACAAGCGTGATACTACTGCTGCTATAATAGCGACCAAATTAATGAAATTAAAAGCGATTACTATTAAGACACAGTTTTCAACATAAATACACGGCACAGTGCTACAGAGCCCTTCAATGCATCTATCTCACACTTGACCAATTTATCCAGGAGCACTGGGATGAAGTGGTTCTCTCGGATAGCATCAGCAAGTTCCCGGCGTACGAGCGCGTGGTGCTCCGTCAGCCGGGCTTCGTGCGGCCCGTCATTGTGCTAGGCGCGCTGGCTGACGTCGCCCGGGAGAGGTTGTTAGCTGACTCGCCGGACAAGTTCGCCTCGCCCAGTAAGTAAACTCCTTTATACGATTTGTCGGTTAACTCCTGGATGTACTCCTGGTGCGATAGAGGCTTTTAAACGCGAATACGTCCACTGCTGGCTGACGCACCGAGGAAGTTAGCCTCGCCCAGCGAGTAGACTCCTTTATGGAATTTATGCATCGCTTGTATATTTTATTATTTAGGATAATAAGAATTATTATTCTTCTAAAAATTGCAATAATATGTTATTGTTTTTTGTTAATGGAAAAGATGTATAGAAACATAATAATTTTCTAATTAAACGTTTCTAAACTATATCGATGTCAACTTTAATTTGGATCGCAAACAGTATCTGGATTAGAATGAGTACCAGACAGACAGGCAGAGATATTTTATGTTTACAGTATTGAACTGTAGGCTCCAAGGTCGGACACCAAAACTTCGAACGACAGAATGGACTAATACAGATATTAAAGATATTTTAACATTTCACATTTTTTACAATTACAATCAAATAATTGGTTGTATAGTAGAGAAGGTAGTCACAAAAATGTCCATTATTCTCGTTACAGAAATGGACAGCACTCTAGAAGACAGCAAGAGCAAGTCGACGTCGATCATTCGCCTCTCCAGCATCCGCAGCATCATGGAGCGCGGGAAGCACGCGCTGCTCGACATCACGCCCAACGCCGTCGAGAGGCTCAACTACGCCCAGTTCTACCCGATAGTCATCTTCCTCAAGGCTGATAGCAAACACGTTGTCAAGCAACTGCGAGCTGGACTGCCTAAGTGAGTTTATAGTCTTTGATAAACTGTAAAGTTTACCTGTTAAGCATTAGGCGTTATTTAATATACCTATCAATAATCCAGATTTAAGGTCGTTTGTCCACCACGCTGTCACTGGCTTGTCAACGAGAATGAGATGACGGCGCCGAAGTCGTTTTCGATAACGGCTCGGTGACGGCGCGGTGGTGAAGTTGAAACGTGCTTTGTATTGCCGGAACACCGGCAAAAAATTGGTCAAAACAATAACCACTAATAGTTTTTTTAATAATTTTGTGGACTTGGTAGATTCTGCAAACTAAGAAATCTTGATTTCGTGTAGATATTTATATGAAAGTTAAATACAATTCAGTTCAGTGTGTAAATCCTTTATTTAAAAAAAGATATTTAATCATCCTATTATATACTTTCTACTTATCATCAGATCTGCCCATAAGTCATCCAAGAAACTTCTAGAACAATGCCAGCACATGGAACGAGTGTGGGGCCACGTTTTCACTCACACCATCACGCTCAGCGAGGCCAGCCAGAGCACGTGGTTCGGGAAACTGTGTGACCTCATTCAGAGGACCCAGCAGCAGCAACTCTGGGTGTCCGAGACTAAGGTTAGTGTAAAAACAATAAAAGTTAGGTTAGGTTTAGTTTAGGTTGGATTAGATTGAGATTGCTTTGCGTTTTGATGTTTAAATGTGTCTTTGAGCAAATGTTTGTCTTATATTATTTTATTTACTTATACCGGGAAACTACAGTGGTTAAATTTATTTGGTTTATCAGGAGTCATAATTACTCTATATCGTAATAATACCTAATTTATTTATGTATAAATCTACCTAAGCCTGATAGTTGGCAAAATTAGCTGTTTGTCTTATTACCAACTATTTTATTTTATATTCTTCAATCCATATAAATACGAGGGTCAAACTGAAAGTTCTTAGAAAATCAAAAACTAAGTAAACTAACAAGTTATTGATTTTATTAT
>DWJZ01006242.1:0-13217 GCA_018249125.1 Asbolis capucinus
GAAAAGTTTGACCTGGGTGGGAATCGAACCCACGACCTTCGGTGTAGCAGTCAGGTTCACTAACCACTGGACCAACCAGCTCATATTATAAATTATCTATTATAAATAACCTAATAACTTTGAATATTCTCAAACGGATACATGCTGTAGTAGGCATTGGGAGTAAGTCCGGAAACAGAGTCCAATATCTATGTAGAATGATGCAAATTTTATATCGGTATTAGTTTTGCGTGTTCAGCTGTCCAAATCTGCTGGGTTAAAGACTAATTGTTTACAATTTTACACTTTAAGAATTTTATTTGTTTACAATGTAAAAGAGTACCGGCCTACACTAGCGTACATAGATAGTCCTAAGTTTTTATTATCTATAAAGCCGATGACAGGTATAGTCTATCGAGACTTTAGGCTTTATCAAAGATTTCTTTTTATATTATTTTACTTTGTTAATAAATTTATAAGTTATGTAGGGACTTTGTATTGTAAAATTTTGTCTTTCGTTAAGTGAGCTTTTGGCTTCTACGACGAAATAAACAATTTTCATTTCATTTCATTTTATTTGACTTTATACAAAAACTGTACAGATAAAAAGGCGGACTTAATCTCGCAGCCAAATTACTTGTTATTGTTATAATTATGTTAGTAAGTAACAAATTTTAACCGAAGTTCAATGTGTGAAAATCTACTGAGAAAACTGACACACTTCTGATTTGTAAGTAAAATCGTGGCATTGTTCAGTTGCGTTTCGGTGAGATCACTTTCAAACCTACTGCTATAACATCGTTTATATGTAACGCCTAGAGGAATAACCAGATTATGTACCGATTCAGATAAATGTTGTGGCGGCGCTCGTATATCATGTGATGAATTCCCGAACCGCGCCTTTTTCCTCACCACTACATATTCTGAGACAATACGTACATATCCTGACCAATACAGATCCGGCATAATCTAACCAGCTATATCAAAACTTATAATATTAAACTTAAAATATTATACAAAAGATGCAAAGACAAAATCGATGTTGATACATTTTTTGCGTTAAGAGATTAAAAGAAACCTATAAGAGATCTATGTTTGTTTGCAAGCGCTTTCATCCGTATGAATTAAATGTGCCTTAAACATTCGTCGTTCAAGGAATTAAATTAAAACTAATCTATATAATATTATAAAGCTGGAGAGTTTGTTTGCTTGAACACGCTAATCTCAAGAAAAAACCTGTAAGTTATATATCAGCCCGCTAAGATCAATAGCAGGGAAGCACCAATGAATGTTTCAAAATCGAGAGATTTTTTCCTATCGAGAACTTCCACTGCATGCGCTGCGTAAACGGTTAAAGTTTCGCAAAAATCATTACTGTAACGAAGTCGCGCTAGCCTAAAGTAACTAAACCACGCGAACGAAGTCGCAGATGGAAGCTAGTATCTAATACTCGAACTTCCAATCCTTAGTCCATAATTGTCCTATAATGTCATTGATTTGATGAGAGACCAACGCGCAAAGAAGATTAAGCCGCGTAACAGCACTCAATTGCCTTAGGAATCTTAGGACTGATTGTAGTTGAACGCTATAGCTACGCTGACATTAATAAATCTTATCCATAAGAGTGCCATCGAGATAATCTGGGTTGTACAAAACCTAGTGACCTTCATAGAAAGGGTCTTGTCTCTCTTATCGATATTGCTTCGTTTATCGACCCCCTGGGTCAGACGAGAGAATTAGATAGGCTTGGCTTTCCTAAAAAGCAGTGATAGTGAGTTTGAAAGGACACTCGGACGTGAGATCCTGGGTTCAAATCCTGCTGCGTGCACCTCTAATATTCAAAGAAAATTGCGTATGAGTAGTTGATTGTCACTACGGTGTAGGAAAACACTGCGAGTAACCTACAGTGCTGATGCCTATAAGGGAGAGGTCTCCATCCTCAAAAGTCTACCAATCCGCACTTGGCCAGAGTGTAGGACTGTGGCCTACCCTAAGATTATGAGTGGAAGTACGAGCTCAGTAGTGGGATAATCAGCTCATAATTCTACTCATAATTGGGTTGCAATGAAGAAGTGCGTTGCTTATAATTTTCCTAAAATATTAATATAATTTTAAATCAAATAACTGATATTATAATATGCCAGAAATCATTTTATATATTGTCAACGTTTAACCCATAACTCCCCAGTTGATGAAATAAATGTGTCGTATAATATAAAACCGTATTTTGAAGTGTAAACGTTAAATGAAATATTTGAATCCTAAAATACGTTAACAAGCAATATATGATAGAGAATAATTTTAAGTACACGCGTTAATAACCTGTTGGTTATTGTAGTTTTGGTTGTAAGCGATTGTAAGCGAATCGAAAGATTTAAGCAACAGCGGGCGCGGTCGGTAGGAGAATTGACAAATACAATAATTTATTATTACAATAATTTCATAAGCACCACCCGTACCTCGGAGGGCACGTGAAGCCGTCAGTCCTGGTTGTTATCGTTAACTAGTCGTAATTAGTTAATTAGTCTTTAAGCTATGTCCGAGGCCTCGGTTGGAATAAAAATATCTAATACCTTTTTTGGCCACTATTCCTCCCACCAATACACATGGCATCACCGTGGTGGAGTATTACCTAGACCTCTTCAGTATGAGAAACGTGTTCTGTAGTAGGCCATCAACGGTTTGAACCCAAATATTTTACGAATCCAAAAAAGCTTTAACGCATAGTATTGTGAGATCAATTTTATGTAGGTATGAGGTTCTTCATCATAATCAGACAGACGGGGTGACTTCTCAATATAGACAGTGTGACTTCAAAAGTGTGACAATCTTTTTGTTCATATTTTTCCGAAATTCTTAAAAATAAAATAAACTAATCAAATAAATTAAACTCGAAAGAAAGTATTCCCCAAAAACGAATTTGAACTCAGTGCTAATATTCAAAGATTGGTTAATTATTAGCGTCTTGGTATTCCTTTAAGGTTCAAAGCACGTTCTCTGTTTTCAGGTGCAATCTTCGATCAGAACACGGAGGAAACGCAGTACGTGTTCCGGTACGCGATGACTGTGCACAATCAGAACATTAGCAGTCGTCGCTTAGAACTCCAGGCTTACGTCGACATCATCAACACGGCTGATGCTTTTAAGCTGTCGCGGCTCAGTAAGTGTTTTTTATAAGCCTATCTCTTTATAAAGCGGTAATAAAAGCGGTGATAGCCTAATGGAATTCGACCTCCTACTCAGGGGGTCCCGGTTCGAATCCCAGGGCGCACACTTCGAACATTTCGGAGTTATGTGCGTTTAAGCATTCAAATGTCACTCGCTTTAACGGTGAAGGAAAACATCGTGAGGAAACCTGCAAGCCTGGGAGTTTGCAAAACTCAAAGGTGTGTGAAGTCTGCCAATCCGCACTTGGCCAGCGTGGTGGGCCTTAACCATCTCATTCAGAGAAGGGACCCGTGCTCAGTAGTGGGCCATGTTGGGTTGAAATTATGGAATGAATCATGATCTCTTTTTACAGTAATATCTCTAACTAGTTTCCGACTACGTCGTTAATGAAGAATGTGTTAAGACATAATCTGTGTATTATTCTGGGCTATTCTATCCCTGTGTATTATTCTATCCCTGTGCCTACGATCTGTTTATTCTTTTTTGTTTTCTTATTTTTTGTCATAAGATAACGTTTTTGTTAGACCTAAACTTTTTTACAAGATTTTATTTAACTTGCGGTTTGTGTTGTATATTAGTATGTAGTATATAGTAGAAGTTTAATAAATACGTAACCTTTTTTTTTAATTATAATATGTATCGTATGAGATGTCAATGTCATCTTGAGACCTGGACAGATAATTGTAATATCGACAAATCCTTGGTATGAATGACTCCAAAATTTAGCCTACTCAGTAAATCAGCACAGTCAATTTTATTATTTTGTGTAGAAATAAAAGACCTAGCTGGTGTTATCTATTGACGAGATTTTATGATGAGCAGGCCTGACACTACGTTCAGGATTGACTTTTTAAATATTATAAGCAGACAAACGAGTAGACGGGTCACCTGATGTTAAGTGATCATTGCCACCCATGGAAATTAGGAACATCAGGGGCCTCACCAATGCGTTGCAGGCCGTGGCAGAATAGATGGACTCGCCTCTTGAAGGTCCCCATGTCATAGCTGTTAGGCAACATCGATGCAGGGAGTTCGTTCCATAGTTTACATGTACGAGGCAGAAAATGCCGTAAAAATCGCACTGTTGAAGAAAGCCAGGTAACCAGGTGGTATTGGTGGAACCTGATTTTATATCTGGAGGGGCTGTGACGAAAATTCAGAACATTCCCTATTCTACGGACGGTAAAAGACGTATAGAGAGCCCATGTCTCCCCGTAACTCTAGCGACTCTAAACCGTCTGTGAGAATTGGGACATCGACAAGACGAATCAATCGCTGCTGGATTCGGGTGAAAGGACTAACTTGGCAAGCTGGGGCACCAGCCCAAAGGAGGAACCATGTGTGGTCTTTCTTGTGCCTTATACTCCTTATACCCCACTCAGAGACCGCACCGCACCAGAGTCCAAACAAAGGAACTCCTCAACAGCTTACAATACAGTTATGAAATTTTGTATATTTTTTTGTATTATGGATTTCTATAACTAAAGCTTAAATATTTTTAATAAGCCTTGCTTACTATATGCTTTAATATTTGAAAGTAATCAATTGCTTCCAATTTTAGTTCTCCATTCAAAGTCCGGTATATCTGCGGCCAGCAATACAAATCAAAATGAAACGTTAATGATGAAACAGATCTATATTCACTATTAATAATTACTTCTTTCATTTGTTAATTTAGCATAAGATTCTACAGCTGATTAATAAAATTTCAAAAAATTGCGAATATTAATACAATTGTGATAAAGAATTTATTAATGTACAATTTGGGTATGTTTAACACGTTCATCATACACACGAAAAGAAATTGTAGAAATTTCTTGTTCAAGTTGCTGTCACTAATTTATAGATATTACAAATTTTCCAAATATTACGTGGTAACAAATATTATTATAATGCCAATTTATTCTGCTAATATCATGTGGCATTCTGGATATTGAAAGTAGCAGTTATTTTCGATGCAATGTTAACTTATTTTGATAATTGGCAAAATGATTAAATTACATGCAAATTGGGTATGTAATAGTTGAGCTTTTTTCTGCGTCAATGCTTCCGCAAAGCTCTACTGCAAACAACTCTACTACGAACAAATTAAAAAATAAATAAACCAAAAAGTGCCCGAAACGTATCCTATTCCGGGAAAAGAACTTCTGTGAATTTTGTACTTTATTATTACAAGCTTTTATTTATCTTGCAGTGTCTGTTTGTATATTAGAATGTTACTATATTTGTATATTTGTTTGTTACGCGTTTGTTGCAAGCTTAATTAGACCCACTTCCTCTCACATTACGAAGTTGATATTTTGCATACTGCCGCAGTTTCGATGACAATGCATTTTTATGATAAGTATGATCTGCTGCTATATTCAGGATGGTGTCCAGACAAGGGAACTCCTCAACGGTTAACAATACGGTTATGAATTTTTTTATATTTCTTCGTATTAGGCCTCTGTAATTAAAGCTTGAGTTTTTCAATATTTTTAATAAAGTTTATTGTTGTTTTTGTTTCTGTGACTATCCTGAATAATTCATTTCGTAATGACCATTATGGCTAAAGATATATTAGGTAATAAAAAATAGTTAGACAGCGAAGTCTTAGACCTTTTCGTAAGCCTTAAAAGTATGATAAACTTTATAAACTAATCTATCTTAATTAATTAAATATCGTAAATACATATGTATATATCAATCGTACCTTGAATAAGGAAATAATAAGTTATTTAATAACTAAGTATAGATTGGATATGTTAGTAATAAAAGATACATTATCTAAATACTTTCTTAAAAAATACAAAACTACAACATTGAGAATTCTTGTAGCTTTTAGTTAGGAATATACCCAGTAATTTGACAGGCCGGTTGATCTAGTGGTTAGTGAACCTGACTGGGGATCGTGTGTTCGATTCCCACCCAAGTCAAACTTTTCTGTGATGATCAGGAATGTTTGTTCTGTGTGTGTAACACAAATATCTATTCAAGTATGCATTTAAAAATATATACAGATGTATGTTTCTCAGTTGTCTGTCATAGTACAAGCTAACGCTTAGTTTGGGGTCAGATGACCATGTGTGAGTTGTCCAAAGATATTTATTATCATCATTAAGTTTAAAGTGCTATTGGAGCGCAGTAAATATAAATGAGAATACCAAATTCCGGCTAGACTTTAATCGAACGTCTTCTAAACCGACTTTGAAACGGTAAAACGAGAACTGATTCTCGGTTTAATAAAACAAGAATAAAATACAATGGTTATTGAAAATCCAATTCGTACTGGCACAGCATGACGGGCAGGCTCTACGCCTCCTCAGTCGTGGGGAGAATTGTGCTGAGTAGTGGGCACTTATTGGGTTAAGGCCAATTATTAATCACCCAGCCTTATTTTTTCACCATTTCCAAGAGCTTAACATTAGAAAGAAAAAAAATATATTTCGCCACAATCTGATCAATACATGAAAATTATGGTAAATCTAATGGTTTTGTATAATTAAAAATCAGGAAAAATGGCGAAAAATATCACACTCAGCGGTATCCGATGTTGTTCCGTAAAACCTACTGCATTAAAGTCCATGAAAACTAACTTAAAGTTTACAATAAATGAAAGTTCTCGAATACGAGTTAATCTTTAGTTCACATGAGTGGACTAAGGAGTTTGATTTAAACTCACGGTTGGATGGAATCCAAAACAACTTTTGTATATTTAAATTTTCTCACGGTTCCAAATTTTTAGGGTTCCCTGGCAATGAGAAGAAATCTGTATTCAATTACTTGAACCACGGCTCGGCATAACGCGGCCCACGGTCCATAAGTGGCCCGTAGGCTACTGTGGTTTGGCCGGCGCAGACTTATTTACACGATGCAACTTAGAATTTCATCTGATCCTCCCGACGGCGACACATTAAATGTGGCCCGCACCAATATCCTTATAACGTTTGTGTCCCTGATGTAAGAAAAGGTTGCCGACCCGTGACTGAAACGGCACATTTATTTGATACAGAATATGTATATTCTGTCGGTAAAATAATAAAAAAAATATCTAAAGCCAACTTGTACAACCGGCCTGGAAAACAGACTCGGAAAAATAATAAAGGATTTTCATCGAGAAAACTGATTTGTATGACAAAAGTCTGTATGGTAAACGTTGAATGTAAACTATGTATTATTTATAAATATTACATTATGAATTTATAAATATCAATAAATTTTCGTTGTAGCGTTTTTGAAATTTCGACTGCTGATGTGACGACTTAGGGAGTTTAGACCGATTGGTCTAATGGTTAGTGAACCTGCCTGCTACACCAAAAGCCGTTATTTCGATTTCCACCCAGGTAATTTTTTTCAGCAGGAGCAGGAATGTTTGTTCTGTGTGTCTGTGTGTAAATATCTATATATATATATATGTATTTAAATATGTATGTTTATCACTTGTCGGATCACCTTAGTACAAGGTAACACTTGGTTTGAAGTCAGATGGCCGTGTGTGACTTGTCCGAAGATATTTATTTATCCACGCTGACTTATTCGCAGAATAAAGCGAATCTATACTAATAATAAAACTGTAACAGGGTCAATTCTGTACATTAAGTATATTTTGGAAATGTTGGTACAAGGAGGCTTCGTTAGAGATACCAAAATATATTTTTTTGGTTTTATTGTCTGTCTGTTTGAGCTTCGCGCAAAAGCCACTAGACCGATTTAGATGAAACTTGGCATAATCGTAGTTTAAAACTTGAGAATGGTTATAGGATATGTTTTATCCAAGGAAATGGTTTAGTTCCCACAGGATACAGGAACAGGTTAAAATTGGTATCGCAACTCCTAAACTAATTGACCAATTTAAATGAAATTTTGTATATTTATGGCTTATGTAAGGACAATGGTTATAAAATACTCTTTATCCCAGAAAACCGCTTTGTTCCCGCGGGATAATAAATTAAAGTTAGTATGGCAACTCCGAAACCAATGGATCAATTTAGATGAAATTTTGCATGTTTGTGACTAATGTAAGGATAATGAGAGGATACTTCGTATCCCGGAGGACTCCTTTATTCCCGTGGGATAATAGGTTTAAGTTAGTATGGCAACTCTAAAACTAATGAACAACTCTTCTTCCTACAATGTCTAGTATAAATAGTGTATAGTGTAAAGAGTAAATATAAATATTGTATCTCCTCGTTACGGAACCCCTCGAATGCGGCTTCTATTCACACTTGGCCTTTTATTATTTATGCTCTATGAACCGAATAAAATATTTATTTTAAAGTTTACTTAAATTCAAGTATGGATGGTTATTCATAGCTTTTGTTGCAAAACAATCTTGTATTGTTTATATTTTGTCCTTTTTCATTGCTTATAAATAAAAAAAATATATCTCGGGACAACTCACACACGGCTATCTCGTACTGTTGGGTATGCTTGTTAACCAATTTCAAAAAAAGGAGGAAGCGTTTTTTTTACATATACATATATATTATATATGTGATATTTTTGTTAGAAAGCTGATGATTATTTGCACACCCATTTTATTTTGAGCGGCATCTGGCGAGTAGATTTTGAGTTATTGGTTTTGTCTTGTTTCCTCTTATGTTATTTACTTTTTATTCGATTTACTGATTTTCATGATTTTTTTCTTTGTTCGAAAAATAGTACTTGTTAATTAGTTTCGTGTAATTTTGAGCGACATCTGACGAGGAGTTTTTAAGTTATCTTTTATAATACGTAAGTGGCTACGAGTTCAATGATTTATCTTTTTGAGTTATCTTTTATAAAATGTAATTGGCTACGAGTTCAATGGTCACTTTTTATTACTTGTCGAAGACATAAGACATTTTAATGATAAAAATACTATGACATAAAAAAATGTAAGTAAAAAATAACTAGATCTCGAGGGAGGCTCTTTCAAACCAGCTGTCAAAGTCAAATTCAAATTATTTCAACATAGGAACTAACAATGCTTAACGAAAGTCACATTAAAACAACGTGATCATTACACATACGAGTATGTTATATGTTACGAGTTTTCCCGTTCACTTATCGACACAGCAGCCACTGTGACCGCTTCATCAGTTTCCATTTTCTCTGTAACCCGAAGATTTCCGGTAGAATTATTTTTCATTGTGACGTAATAATGCATTCTTTCCATTAATCTTTTCTCTATCTCCTCTTTCGTTGTTAACAATAACAACTCGAAAGATATCTTTTCTTGAACTGCACTTAGAACAATATATTGGAACTATGTAAAAGAAATTTTGTAACACGTGGAGTATCTTTTTATTCGTTTATTCATATTCAATACAATTAAAAATATACAATTTTTCACTATAAAATCTTGCATAAACCGTGTTCCGGTTTGACTGCAAGCTTGTCAGTCTCCTTAACTACAAAAAAATCTAATATATCGTGCCTTCTAAAACAGTTGAGGTAAAAAACTAAAATCAGTTTAGGTAAATAGTCAATTTTGCTGTGTTACAGGTACTCAAGATATATGTTTATTGCGCCGATATTTCGACTCAGTTGCCTGGAGCATGGTCTCGGCTGAACTGCGATGGCGATGAGAAACTTTTGACAGGTTAACAGATGACCGATGGATGACACTTGACACTAATACATTAGTCTTTCTACTTTGTATCTGGTACGTTTTTATGTTTTGTTTATAATATCACGACACACTACACTGACCACATCTTGTTTATTAGCAGTTATGACCTTTTGGCGTTTTTATATAAACCTGTCAAAAGTTTCTCATCGCCACCGCAGTTGAGCCGGGACCATGATCTATGCAACTGGGTCGAAATATCGGCGCAAAAAACATATATCATGAGTACCCGTAACACAGCATAATGTACATAGTCCACGAAGATTCGAGTTTAAAATCAAATAGTAAATTTGACTACAGATATAATGAACTATAAAACTACAAGTGAATACTCCCGCACAGAGCCATGTACAACTAAATTGAAAAGTTTAAAAACTGTCGAAGTGCGTGTCAGGCCACTCTCTTCCATTTATGCTATAAGCAGGCAAACGAGCAAACGAGTCACCTGATGGTACATGATCACCGCCCGTTAACATTAACATTAACAACGGCTGGGATGTTAATAACGCGTTACCAGCAAGGAAGGAAGTAATAGATACGCGGGGAAGAGAAATAAACAAGGGAAGCATTACATTACTGAAGCAACCAAAATCCAAAACAGAAACCAGATTTTTAAGCCGTATTGGGGCGGATTAGAACAGAAACCACAATCCTCCGCTGGCCTACCAGGGTGTTGTAAAAGGCCTAGATGCATCAGCTACTGTGTTGTACGGTTTTGCGGAAGGATAATTATCTCTCTTTGAAGCCCATATGGCTGGCTACCACTCTCTTGCTTGAACCAACCGCCCAACGATTCGTCGTGTTCCGGCTAAAAGTTTGAGAACCAGTTCTCATTTTTTCTCGCCATCGTTTAGCCATCCTTCATCCCATTTTTCTATTACCCGTTCTGGAGCAGTATGTTTTTAAAAAAGTTCCGAATTTTCTACGAAAACCCATAATATCTAAGTAAATATGGAATATACGTTTTCAAGTACATATCGTAGCGCAAAAACAATTCCAAATTAAACGGATATTCACGATATATCGAGATAAAAAACACAAATCGTGAGTGAGAACCAATTTAAAAGCAAAGAAACGAAAATACGAAAAGAATCACCGATCACGTTAGCTTTAGTATTTTTTCAAAACAAATTGTCTCTTTTATTTGCTCACGTGCCTCATCAAAACTATACCAGAATACCAAATAAGAAATATATGTATGTTTTCCCAACGTTATTTCATAAGATAATGTGATTTTACTTTACGGGCGGGGCAACGTGCTGAGAGCCCTTAGCGCACTACCAAGTGTCACGTCTTGAAATACTAGGTGTCTCGCTAAGACGCTAACACGCTAAGCTGTCTCAGACGCTTTATTTAAAAACTAGATTTTTATTTTTCAGTAACCTGCTCGCCCTTTGCTTGTGTATCTGTGTATCTTTTTTATAAGATTTTATTTCACTTGCAGTACATAGTCCGGGGTCTTTTTGACATGATTACTAACAAGCAAATTGTTTGTGAGCTTCATTTGGATGTGATGTTAAATTTTTTTCTTACAAAAATTCTCCATTTTAGTAGCTAACATGGATCGCAGGGGAAAAGTGTCCACGGTATCTCGGGACATATTATGGTACCGTGCAATGTGTAGGACAATGTCACCATAATATCTTAATATTAATTAAGCTACAGTAACGAAAATCAAATATTAATCATTTTGTCAATCAATCCCGCCAATATACATATTGTTATCTTAGGGTACAAAGGTCATAAAAGCCATAAACCCTACTTCGTTACAGGATGAGCAAAAACCAAAATTTTTGAAACATGTTAATATTTTTTTCTTTCTTAAAGGTATCTTACACCTATTAACTGAGATTGGTTATTTTTTTATGCTCTTTGCTATAAAGAACCTTATTTTATTGTCAGTATCTTTGTTTAGTAGTTGGCGTGAATTTAGGACCCTTTTTTTTTAATGGTTTATACGTCCCATAATTATTTGAGTTAATATTGAATCGTAATTTACACTAAGTTGTTAAATATTTTCATTTTGGTTCTTACAGCAACACCCCGAACAAAAACTCTATTTAAAGGTGAAGTCATATGGGCCGAATAATCAATTATTGTGTGATTTTGAGCTTTCACACAGACCAATCAATAGTACGATAGAAAAATTCTTAATAAGACTGCATTTATAACATATTTTCGTTAAAAATGGTTAATACGATCTTTCTATCCCAAAATAACAAGTCGAAATGATTACCCAAAAAAATATATTTTTTTAGTTACTGTTCCTTAGTTAACAATTATACCCATAATTTAATGGTTATATTGTCTTACAAATTACGTGGTACCTCGGTAGTTTGGGTTTTTCGGATCAAATCTTGCAAATTTAATGAGAACCACTTCCTCTTATACTGTGGAGCTGACATTTTGCACTACTTCAGTTCCGTTATTAATTCACTTTTATGGTAAGAATATTGTGTTGCTTGCAGGAGAAACTCCTAAGAAAATTTTCAATAGTTTTTACTAAGTAGTTACAGTATGTTGTTTTTTACCATAAATAAGAAAGTACTTGAATACGATTCAACCTGATGGTAAGTGGCGATGAAGTCTTTGATAGTAAAGGGTAAACTTAGTAGAAGCTTATTCACTTTTGACTTGACATTGTATGTAACACGTCAATAAGTTTAAGAATAAAAATATAAAATACATTGCAATTACGTATCGGACTAATATACATTTAGTATATAAACCGAGAATGTATAAAAGCTATATATACAACCAACTGTTACAGAACGATGAACATATATATATAATTTGTTCCTTTAAATAGTACACAAATTTAAAAAAACCTGGACACCTGGCGTACCAGCACTGTCAGATTTCACGTCATATCCTGCTTCCATTGACGCTACTTATGGAACGAACTTGCTGCATCGGTGTTCCCTCAAAGTAACATCCTTCAAGAAGCGGCCAATTCCTTCCTTCGTGGCAGCGTTGGCGACGACCTGGTGTTGCTACTCCGGCGGCCGTGACCACTTACCATCAGACCCATCTCGTTCATCTGCTTTCGGTATAAAATGTCGAGATGCTTCCTTCAACTTTCTTCGATTTTTTCAGTATTACGAAACCCTTAGAAGGTGTAAGGTATCAAAAAGAATAGTTTACTCCGAGGCACGTCACACGCGTCAAATATATTCGTGCAAAGAGTTTTGATTAAACTCTCAAAGGGCAAAGTACGAGTAATAAGACTCGCTGACTTTGTTTACCAAACATTTACGTACGTGAAAATTTTGTTATATTTATTTTGCTATATATTTATTTTGTTATAGGCGTTTAATAAAATAAAAATTAATAAAATAAAATTTTATTAAACGCCTATGCGTTCGATAAACGATTATCCTTGCTAATATTTATAATCTTTATTATATTTGTCTTAGTATGTTAGTATATTTTTTTGTTACGGTTCAAATCTTGCGAACTTAATTAGGCCCACTTCCTCTTA
>DWJZ01006243.1:0-13216 GCA_018249125.1 Asbolis capucinus
GTTGTCTGATCACCATAGCACAAGCTAACGCTTAGTTTGGGGTCAGATAGTCTTGTGTGAGTTGTCCAAAGATATTTATTTCAGATATTTAATTTTGTAAAATCAATATATAAATATTACAAAAATCCAGGTTGAATACGCACCAAGTATAGAATAGACATATCATGGGAGCAAAGATACAGTCTTGATCCTGATATTGTATTACGTTTAAAAATTTTACTACATGCAATTTTGAGACTGTTGATACAACAGTCCTAATAGAAATCACTGTTTGATAGTTTGTTTATGTACCCTATTCTTCGAAATGTAATCCTATCTACAATCTACGACAGGCTGGTTGGTCTAGTGGTTAGTGAACCTTATTGCTATGCTAAAGGTTGTGGGTTCGATTCTCACCCGGGTCAAACTTTTCTGTGATGAGCAGGAATGTTTGTTCTGTGTCTGGGTGTATAAGATATAAGATATATGTATATGTATGTTTATCAGTTGTCTGATCACCATAGTACAAGCTAACGCTTAGTTTGTGTGAGTTGTCTAAAGATATTTATTATTATTAACATTGAAATTCATTCGGCACCTCTATTGAAGTGTCAC
Source organism: Asbolis capucinus (assembly GCA_018249125.1). NCBI lineage: Eukaryota > Metazoa > Arthropoda > Insecta > Lepidoptera > Hesperiidae > Asbolis > Asbolis capucinus. The sequence continues at coordinate 595 of DWJZ01006243.1, forward strand.
CTTCTATCATACTACAGACACCCTATTTCCAATTACAACCAATTTAGCTCAACAGCTTATGAATGACAGTAGGTTGGTTTGAGTGTCTATTTTGCTTTGATAATATTCAAAGTGTGTGCTAAAATCAGTACTTATATCACTACACTAAAGATTTTTTTGGCTCAAATTGAAAAAATATTTTGGGTAGTCCCTTTACCAAGGAAGGGTATGCATTACTTTTTATCCTATGAAATGGTTTAATTCCTTCTGGGATAGCAGGACAAAATTAGTATGACAATTCTGCAATCACTAGACTGATTTAGATGAAATAGGCCCCACTTGTTGCATATAGAGTGGAGTTGCTGTTAGCATACTTTTTATCTCGGACAATAATCGTACTGCAGTTGACTGAAGGATCACAAGTAAAAACTAATAATTTCTATGGCAGAACAACATTTGCCGGGTCAGCTAGTATATGATATCTTAGATGTAGAGATGTCTTTTAGTGTTGTTTTGTTTGATAGAGTACTCAATCACACCTCAACCATGTTACAGTGGCTTACTTGTAAATACCAATATTTATTGCAACTAAAATTATTATTATTTTCAGCACAAAAGATATCACCAGCTGGTAAGCCAAAAGTGCAACTCCAAGTAGTATTACACGACGGATCATGTTCCACATTCCACTTTGTGAACCCTGCAGGGGCTGATGCTCAGGCTAAGGACAGGGATCAGGTGAAGTTACTTCTTCAGAATCTACTACCTAAGTTCAAGAGACAGATAGATGGGGAATTAGAAATGAAATCAAGGTATTGTTACACCTCAGTAATGTACTTGTTCATAATGATGTTATAATGTTGTTTCTCCCCCTAAACAAATTTCTTTTCTGTTAGCACTTACACGTAACGCTAGTTAAAATTAATGTAGATGTTTAGTGCAGAAAAATATGGCTTATGTCTTACCATAGATCTAATTCCAATATATTTTTGATTGCCTTTGATGTGAACGCTAACAGAAAAGACTTTTCTCTCAAATTGATAGGAACAATTAGATTAGCAATAAGGCTATATTAAGTTGTAGAGTCATTGACCATTAACTGAAAATTTCCCTGTGTGCTTCTCTGAATTAAAAAATTCCCAAGTTCCCACATTTTTTTGTCATCTTAACTATGTCATTGTTTCAAAAATGTTGTTGTTAAAAGTAGATAGAAGATGGTTAAGATATCATAAAATAACAGTTTTTAAGCCATATAAGAGTTCTTTTATAGTTTTCAAAATATGGGGTGGCCACCAACCTTGGACAGTCTGTTGTGGTTGTACTCGAGAGCTAGGCTCTAGTTTAGCTTTCATCAGCTCTGAAGAGAGACCAGTAGCTGGCTAGTCTTTTAGTGGATGGACGCCATTATACTTCATGAATAACTAGAAGTTATGTCATTGCTCAAATTTTTTTTTTTCTCTTACAGGCTATTGTCTCTTCATCCTACCCTCAAGCATTTATATGAAGATTTGGTTATATCAAAAGTTATTAATAGTGAAGAATACTGGAATACTCCAACATTGAAACATTATACGGAATCAACAAACATAAAACAGGAAGCTGGTGAGTTACTCATATAATTAAATTGTACCCATTAAAGTTTTTAACTGATTCATTTAACAAAGCATTCATAGCCCGGCGGCTTGGTTCGACCGTTAGTCATGGAAGTTAAGCAACAGCTGGAGTGGTTGGTTGGAGGATGATTGATTGATAGTGGTGTAAATTTTATTAGTGCTTCCGTTCTTCTATTGTTCCTATCCATCGTTAAGCCATGTTGGAGGGCTTCGGACGTAATACTTCCAAAACGTGGGTTGGCCACTAACTGCTCCACCAAACGCCTAAACTTTTTCTCATTTCAGAAGTGGAAATGTCATGAATAGTTTTCTTCTACAATGTATAATTCCACAATTTAATTTGATAAATTTTTCTGAAGGTGTCTCCGGAGCATTCTTAGCTGATATCCAGCCACAAACAGATGGTTGCAATGGTCTCAAGTACAACCTAACCCAGGACATTATAGACGCTATATTCAAGACCTATCCGGCAGTCAGAAAGAAACACATAGACTATGTACCAAATAAAATGACAGAGGCTGAGTTTTGGACCAAATTTTTCCAGTCACATTATTTTCATAGGTAATTCACTTTTCATAAATTTGTTGTAGTTATAGTTAAATTGTTGTACCTTAAATAAGTATATATATAATAATAAATTATTTTGGCCTAGTACCTACATATTTAAGTAACGAAATCTAGATACGTGATTGTAATTTACCAGAAATAGTGCAAAAACAACCTTTGTGAACTTAACTCTCTCCACAATATTTCATATACAAAAAAATACAATTGACTTTTTACTAATTGTAATTTGAGTACATGTACACTGTACATGTACGGTGTACATGTACCCAAATTACGTTTCTTACATTTTTCGTCTGTCTGTTTGTTCCCGATGATCTCTGGAACGGCTGGATTTTTTTATTTGACCAGACTTTCACTGGCAAGTAACTGATGTAATAAGGCGTAACTTAGGTCACTAATATTTTAGAAAAGTTACCGCAAAATCTGCGAACTGAACATTTAAATTTTTGTTAAATTTCACTTGGAAGATCTTATATAATATAATATGTTTTTGTTAATTTCAGGGATCGCATAGCATCATCATCGAGTAAGGACCTTTTTGGAGAATGTGCAAAAATGGACGACCTAGCCATTGCTTCAGCCATGAAACATACACCGTTGGATGTGACAGTATGGGATATTTTATTTTAACACCATAAGTCATTATGGTAATGTATTAATGTAATCATTAACAGGCCCAATTGGTTAATATAAGTTAGTCCAAAAAAAAGACCGACTTTAAATTATATTGACAAGTAATAAAATAACCACATTGAAGAGTTTCTGATGATGAGCACTTCTTATCCAATGGGATCATAGTCAAGCGGTAACTAATTAGCGTAAAAAAATAAATATTTGACGGTAGTTAAATAAACACACTATTGCCTTTTTGGAGAACATTGAGACAGGATTCTTCATGATGTTCATTTACCGAAGCAAGCGATAACTGATTTAAAATATGCACCTCACTTCGAACATGTTTTAAAATTAACGTTCATACCGCTTTACTGCGTAAAAGATGACCGGTAGTGCTAAAAATTCTTTAGCGCTTCCGTGTTTCGAAGGGCATGTATAGCCGTCGTTCTCAGTTGTTGCTGTCAGATTGCAATCGTTAAACAATCTCTGAGGCCATCGTTGGGCATAGAAACTCCGTACACCTGAGTTCGCTTTTAACTCGTTCACCCATCTGCTTTGGAGCAGAATAGTGAGGTTTATTCTAAGTCTCAGTGACTAGGAGCGTCTCTTAGGAGGCCTGTTGTGCAGTATAAAGAAGAATGCTTTTGACCACAGCAACGAGGAAGACACATGCTTATTAATGGGTTATTGAAGGAAGCTTTATTTTTAAATTTCAGGTGGATCTACCTCAGTTCACCGAGCCGTTACCAGTGCTGCCAGACGATGATACACCCGTCGAGAAAGATAAAGGTGATAGCACGTCGATACACCGCAATATGATCAAACGGTTCAACCAACACTCCATTATGGTGAGGTGATTTCCAGTTTAGAGGTATAAGAAGGTCTATCGCATAATGTTAAATTGTCAAACCCATAACTCATACAGCCAATTTCCTGAATGTTGACAGCATAATGTCATCTTCGCAAATGGATTAGTAATATACGCAAAATGTCAACTTTGTGAAAAGTCAACTTCGCAATAATTCTTACAGCCTATTTCCTAAATGTTGACAGCAAATTGTAATCTTCGCAAATGGATTAATATTGCACGCAAAATGTCAACTTTCCGAAAAGTCATCTTCGCAATAACTCGTATAGCCCATTTTGCAAATGTTGACGGAAAAAGGCATCTTCGCAAATGTATAGTAATCCACGCAAATAGTAAACTTTGCGAAGAGTTTCACTAATAAATAAGTAAAGTAAATTCACAAGTAAAAAAATAATGCCTATACTTTCAGTGTTAAATGGTTACCTTCTGTTTTTATTTTATTTTATTTGTAGTATTTTTTGGGAGTTAAATAATAGTGTGGGGAAAATCCTATTGGATTTATTATGTTATAGGCATAGACAATAAATATATGGTCGACATACGTTAATTTGTCAAGCCCATAACTCTTACAGCCAATTTCATAAATGTTGACAGCAAAATGACATCTTCGCAAGTGGATTAGTAATATACGTAAAATGTCAACTTTGTGAAAAGTCAACTTCGCACTTTCTATTAGTATGTTCAAATTTCAGGTGCTCAAAGCTAGTCATAAAACAAACTCATGTAGCAGTAGTAATTCTAGTAGTAAAACAACAAACAACAACAAAGTTGTTGAGAACGGCATGAAGGAAACCAACGGATTAGAGAAGAGGCCGATGGATGAGAAGACCGGCGAGGAACCCGTTGATAAGAGAGCGAGGCTATTGGAGAAGATATATTACGAAGATCTGGACGATTCGAATAGAAGTGAAGAAGCACAGGAGTTAAAGTTAGCTAAGGTGAGAATTAAGGTTTTTTAAATGAATCGGGAAAGGCATTGATATTAAAGAATAGGCTTAGATTTGAAACCCTACTGTGTGCGTGCATAGCGAGTGTAAGTGCGTGTGCGTGCACGTATGCGTATGCGTGTTTGTGTGCGTATGCGTGTTTGTGTGCGTATGTTTATGAAAATTATATCGTTTGTTCTATTTACAGATAGAGAGATATTTACTAGGCCCCTCCTCACAACTACAACAGACGAGTGCACAGACAACCAACCCACCGCCACTGTCGTCTCTAGCGTCTGTGTGTCAGGTGAGATGACTGTTCCCTTTTTATTAGCATTTGCTCGTGTATTTAAAATTTGATTCGGCTTGCCGCTTCGCTTGCGTGGTATAATGATGAAAAGTTGCCTATGTGTTATATAATCTATTTCTGTGTCAAATTTCATTCAAATATGTCAAGTAATTTTTGCATAAAGTAGTAACTAATATCCATTAATTTATATAATTTTTTTAATTTAATTTTAATGTATATCATAACCTCTATCCTAGGTTAGGTTGAATTAGATACTAACCTCATCCATGGTGTACGTATAGTCCGTTTTTCCCACCAAAATTTTGAAACCTAAAAAGTGCATACAATGTTACAGTTTTCTTATAAAATCGTCTCATTACATGTTAAACACACACACAATTATCAGTTTTTATCATCACATTTCATATTTTGTAATACTTTTAGAAATCACAATCAGATATTGTGACTTACTAAGGTAGCACGTATGTTGAACAACTACCCTGTTACAAGTGAAATTTACATTGCCCAGGCGTGGTCCAGTGGGCAACAATGCCAACGGCCGGTGCGGGTCAGTGCGGCGGCGGCCGTGGGCGCGCTGGGGGAGCTCAGTCCCGGCGGCAGTCTCATGAGACAGCACCACGCCGCATCTATGGCACGTGAGTACTGTAATCCAAAGGCTTATTGAGTGACTGAGGCGTAGATTATACCACGCTGCTCCAGTACGGATTGATAATCATGGCCCGGAGTGGTGCGTCGATGCTAAGTGATCAACGAAGTTAGGTAACAGCGGGTGTGCTTAGTAGGATGGGTGACCGCTATTGGTAAAACGGTGTTCATAATATGAAGACTAAATATGAGAATTTGTTGTTGTTTTAAATTTTATTTTGTACAAAATATCCTCGATCCTGGTTTCTCGTACTATCTTCTATATACATTATAGCGGTCAGCTACGGATCTATTAAGCACGATGTTAATGATGATAATGATGTTGATGACGATGATGATAATTATGTTGATATTGATAATGATGTTTTTGACGAAAATAATTAGGATGATAATGATGTTGATAATTATTTTGATGTTGATAAAGATGTTGATCACGATTATATTAATGATGATGAAGTTGTTGATGATTTTAATAAAATGATTCCAGAATTAGTCCCACCGGATGTAAAGAGCGAGCTGCACCGTATATATCTATCTGGCGGCGAGCTGCTTCGCGAGCTATGGCGCTGTTTCCCGCAGCCGGGGGCGGGGGGGACGGCGGAGGGAGAAGACGGCGCCGCGCGCGCGGAGCGGTTCTACGAGGCGTTGCTACGGTTCAGGAATGTTAAGTTACGGCCGTTTGAGGTGAGGATATTTTGCAATATTCTGGTGGTTTAGAATACAAATTCCGATCCCATGCTGGCAGACTCGGGTTGCTGTAAATTGTGAATTTAATGAAATAGTGTTTCGTGCCGGACTAATTTAGCGACCCTCTCCTTTGAAGGGGGAATTAATTTTTTTTTATTTATTTATTTTTTTCCAGGAGAAAATGCTCCGGGAACTTACCCCCTTGGCGACGACGATGACGAGGCATATGAACCAAATGATAGACACTGCGTGCGCGAAGTACGCTATGTGGCAACAACGGCAGGCGAAGCTGCGGTAACAGTAGTCTTATTGCATAGACAATACGGCTCAATGTTCAATAAGCACTAGGAACCAAACTGTACAATAGTAATCATTAGGGCTGCTGCGGACTTTTTAGGCCGTTTGCAACGACGGCCCTTCGCGGATTTTTGTCGCTGATGTTAATCATTAGGGTTGTTACGGACGTTTTAGGCCCTTCACGCACGACGGGCTAGCGCGGAGTTTTTGTTGCTGATATAAATAATTAGGGCTGTTACGGACGTTTTAGGCCCTTAACACACGACGGACTGTCGCGGATTTTTGTTGGTAATATTAAACAATAGGGCTGTTACGGACGTTTTAGACCTTTCACACACGACGGACTGTCGCGGATTTTTGTTAGTGATATTAAACAATAGGGCTGTTACGGACGTTTTAGGCCCTTCACACACGACGGATTGTCGCGGATTTTTGTTGGTGATATTAAACAATAGGGCTGTTACGGACGTTTTAGGCCCTTCACACACAAAGGACTGTGGCGAATTTTTGTCGTTGATATTAATTATTATTGGTTTTATTTATTGCTCGATTTACGCTTTCTGCGAAATAATCGTGTGCACAGACAATATGGTTGTTGCACAAAAAATACGAATAAAATTGTAGTAATGTTCAAAGTTTGATAGAGCTGTTACATACTTTTGCTACGACATTCAAACACGACGGACTTTCACGGATTATCGTGGCCAATATTAGTTATTACAGTGGAAGTTCTTAATTCGCGGGGTATATGTTCCGTAAATATGCCGCGAGTACAGAAATCGTGAATATGGAAAGGTAATTGATACGGGGTTATAAGGCATAGGTTCCTAAGCGACTAAAAAAAATCAAACACATAATAATCAGTTTAATCTACGTTTTTGACCAAACATTTTGATAAGTAACATTTTATCTTCAGGTTTAGGCAATAGTTTATAAAAATTAGTATTTTTTTTCTTGCTTGGCAGTTTTTAAAGGCTCCTTAAATTCAGATTGATATTCTGCAGTGGCATTAGCAATTTGCCTCTTAAAGACTGTTCTGACTGTTCCATTGATGGATCAATTTGCATAAAGAAATCGCAAAGCTCATTAGCCATTCTAAAGCCTTCACTAAGATTATTCAGATCTTTGTCTTCTTCAATGGGTTGTGAATAATGAATTTAACATTTCCTCTAAGACGGTTTCAGTTTTCACGCCGATAGCTTTTGAAAACGCAATCTAGATGTAGTTGTTATAAGATCTATTTTATTTATATTTTTATTAGACGACACGAGGATACCGAAATCGTTTTCTTTAGGTACATATAAGCCTCGTATGTACCGATTCAATTCGCGGATAAAGAAATCTTACACTGCGAATATAGAACTTGAGTGGCAATTTTTCCATCCGCGAATAGTGAAAACGCGAATAAAGGAAGCGCGAATAAAGAGCTTCTTCTGTATTTGTATTTTTTTTTTAATTCCACGTTTACTGTATTGCAGTAGGGGCATGCCAAGCTGCTATAACAGCGTTCTATTGCATAGACAATAAGGCTGTGATCAATAAAAACAAGGATCCAAACTATGCAAGTGTTTAATAACGAAGGCTGTTACGGATTTTTATGTCCTTAGCACACGGCGGACTGTGACAGATTTTCGTCGCCGATATCAATTACTTTTAATTTGATCATAGTTAAGAAAGACGTAAAGCATGTAAAAATGCCCTTTTTGTAATACTAGTAAACGTATTGTTGTGTATGTAGGCGTAAAATTGCTTGTTCAGGTCGGCAAGTTTTCAGGATGCTTTTTTTGCCTAATTCTTTTGTTGTCAGCTGTTCAATTAAATATTTGAATAAATTTGAATCTCTTAAATCAAAATAGTGCCAGGAAAAAATAATACTAGTATCATATTATTAATAATGAGTAAAAAGTCTGTCGTGTGTAACTGTGTAAGGGGCCTAATATATTGTCACACTTTTAAGAGTAGTAAAAGCAATTGTGAGCAATTATAAATATTATTATAATCTCTATAGTGAAGGATTAATGTTTTATTTTCTGCTTCAAATTGTCTTTCTCCTTTATAAAAGAAAGCCAAATAATTGTCAATGTATCAATTCAGTGGACCTTATTTCATGGTATTAAGGGTTATTTTTAAACTTTTGTTTCCGTATAGAGTATATATTTTTATGATTACAATCCTATGAATATGTCTGTTTCATATTTGCTATTACTAAATTAACTTTATAACTAACTAATAGAACATGATATATATAAAAATGTATATTTTTTAGAAGTTCTAAAATATAAATTAAAAAAATAGGTTGGAAATTTGTTTCATTATAGTTTCAAATGTTCATTTAGCTATCTCTGTCTCTGTACGTTTAATAGAAAGGGACAAAAATCTCGAGGTAACACGGGTAAAAAGTAAAGAGATAAGGTTCATTATATGTTTAAAATTTAGCAAAAATATATGAAAAACAGAATTATATAATTCAAACAATAACTTTTTAAATTTGTCAGTTCTATATATTATTAAAATATATATTTATTATTTAGTATATGTATGTAAATATATAATTGCCCATGTTGAGTGATGTAAAGTAAACTTATTGAATTTCACAAATACAATAATAAATAAGTATTTAGAAGTTTATGCGAAAATACTGCCAGTTGGATATAGCTTCAATTATGTCAAAATAATAAAATAAATATAAATAATAATAATAAATATATATAACATTTTATAAATGTATATAATCATATGCAAACATATAAATATATAAATTACATGAATGAAGACTTAGGCAACTCACACATATATTATTTTATACACACAAACACAGGGCTGAATAAAGACTGTATAATACCAATTTTAATTTACAATAAAATAAATTGTCTCCTCGTATATATCACTCCATTAGTAAAAATATACAATACTATCTATTTACATAAAGTGCGATATGTTCATAGGTAAAGAGTGTTTATAAAAAACATGCGTAGTAAAATCTTCCAAAATAGGAGTATTTAATCATTTCTACAGCGATTCTGGGAGAGGGGTGACTTCATGACCCCTCAAATGGGGTCTAGCTTAAAAAATGACCCCACAAGATAATATTACTTTTCCGAAATCTTCGATCTTACCAAATCTGTATTAACATTATTATAATTATTGTTTACAGGTTTTGTTGCAATCAGAAAAATTATGTTAAAACAATATTTTTCTTACGTTTTTTTTGTACTAAGATCCGCCCGCGGCTCCGTCCGTGTACCAATGTCGGTTAAAAATATCCCATGTAAGTTTCGAGACCATAAAATTTCAACACATAAAAATCGTTAATCGTTACCATTTCGACGTGAAAGACGAACAAACATACAAACACATTTTTACATTTGTTATATTAATATGGATTTGTATCTCTGCAAACTACAGTAAATCATTGTATCGATTAGATTTTCACAATTTTAAATTAAATAAACTGAACTTTTTGACTCATTTTAATAGAAAATTGCTTACAGAAATGTCATTACAGAGATGATACTGTCAAAATGGGTCGCTTATGTTATTGAATGGAGTTCACTGTAGTGCAAAAATATTGAGAAGTATATTCAAAGGTAAAATTTTTAAATGCTGTAACCCGGAAAATACAAAATGTTTACCAGACTTAACAATCTTTTCGACTCTGTAATAGTTTTCCTAAATTAAAATGCTCTTTAGAATGACATAGAGGTTATTAAACCAAATAGGATAATTCTTTTTTTTTTTCTGATTATAAATTTCTAATTTTTTTTACGAACATCCAATGAGGCGTGTTTGTCTGTGAGATCTTGAAATTCTAGATAATTTTGTACTGTAATAATAATACAAATAAATTATAATATTTGTATTCGATTCCAGTAACACGACCGTGCATGTGAGTTCGTAAAATCGCTGACAGTGGGAAGTCAGCATTGAAATTGTATCCTCTTAGGAAACAATATAACATTGTATATTACAGATTTTTGCAAACCAATGTATTAATAATATAAATAAATAAGTGATTGGCTTTTTAATTTTTTTCTATTCTGTATAAGTTAAAATTCAAGCTTTTGTAGGGTAAGTTGTTCCTTTAATTTCTTGTTTATAAAAAAATATTGACAATAATTGGCATAAATATAAGTTAAAGTCAAAATTTTCTCACGTTACCATATCGGTTTGTTTATCCGTTTAAAAATATTATTTTTAAAATTTCTCGTTTAAGTGTTGATTTATGTTAGAAAATATTTTTCTGTAATTACAATGCCAGCAATAATTTGTAATTGTTTATATGTCTGTATAAATATAAAAATATAGTTTTGTATGTATGTAATGTAAAAATGTAAAGTGTGTACTATTGGATTAAAATAAATGATAGGATATCTTCATGTCTGAATGTATAAATTAAATACATTAAGATAATGACAACAGACAGCCAGTTAATGTGTTAATATTAACGTATTTACAACATTAAACATTAATTTAAGGGTTGCTAATTGCTAATTTCTTCACCAGATTTACGAACAATACTTTCTTAAGCCGTGAATAACTGACACACTTAGAGTTCTTAACTTAAACATCTCTTCAGTGCAGAATTTCTTCAGTACAAAACTTGTCTTAAGTAACCATTAACGACTCTTGAGTTTGTCAGTGCCGCTATTTTGCTGTGAGTTTGTTCATAAATAAAACTCAAGCATTGTGAATAACGAAAGCATAGTTTTGTACGACATTTGGTTCAATTTTATATGACATACTTCATTATTTTCATTCTGATGTAACGTTTCGTAAAATTGTAGTTCGACAGCTGTTTAAAAAAAAAGAAATACCGCGTTGATTTGAAAATTGTGATTTGACATTTATGAACGCTTGACGTTTGACATTATGAAGGCTTGACATTTGACGTTTATGAACTGATTTGACAGACCCTATAAACTCGCGTGCTAAATATAAGTATTGTTCATGAAAACTACAACTTACATTTGAATCTTTTTTGCTATTTTTAATTCACTGTTTCTATTGTTATAACTAAATTCTTATTTTTTTATATATAGAAATTAAACATGAAAACCGTAATAAACACAAATCATTGCTGTTCTTTACACTGTGTACTTCTGTTGGCAAATTTTAATGATTTGAGTAATAATGTCGCTCGTTATTAATAATTGATTTCATTAGTTCATTAACTTTATTAACAACCATTGTTATTGCCGTGACTGTGTTATAAATATCAAGCATGACATATGCACATAAGAAAATAGAAGAAATTATAAAAAATAATAAAGAAAAATATTGCCTTTACTATTTTTATTTTCAAATAATTAATTATAAAAGATTATAACTTTTGAATCAAGTGTTAAATAACGTGGTATATTACGTCACAAGAAACCTAAATCACCCTATGGGAGTTTTGTACAATCTGACTTATTGGGATGTCTGCATTTGCCAATCCAAAGATTGAAATAAAAATTATCTTGTTACATTAATATTTTCATCATTATAAAATCAGTTACGTTCCTCTATTTTCTTATGTTCATTGAAATAAGATTTGAGAAGTAAGTCTTATATGCAATTTTTTAAGACTGCCATTTTGAAGTTTGAAATAATTATCCTTAATATTGTAGTGTAGCTCATTGTTCAGTGCGCTTGATGACTATATTCGACTGCCGTTTGGGCGGGCCTAACAATAAACTATTCCGACTGATGTTTGATTATGTTCCTTGTGGTCAATTTTGTATAAATATCAAGTATTTTTGTGTTAAATTATTTTTTATTTCAATAAATCAATTCAAACTGTCACCCGAGTTGAATAAATTGTACGTGAAAGTAATTGTATGCATTTTAATTTTGTGATACCTTGGAAAGGTAAGTTATAATAATATAATATAGTTCGTTTACCAAGTCAGTATATCTATAAAAAAATTCGTTTATCCGACTGTACGTCTGCGGCACTTAGCACTTTTGTTAGCCACTAACTATGGCAGCATGGTGGTGTAAGGTCTACACTCTCACGAGGAGACCCCCGTGCTCAGTATCGGGATATTAATGGGTTGAAGCGTGGCAAAATGGCAAAAAGTAGGAAAGTGACATTGGCTTTCAGTAGTGCTTGTAATGCTCCTAATATTATAAA
>DWJZ01006244.1:0-13216 GCA_018249125.1 Asbolis capucinus
TGTGGTTATCCTGAAGTAAGTTTTAAATAAAGAGACCATCTACACAAACCAGCGTATTCCTATCCCGAACCCTCTGCTGTAACAATATATCAAATTAACTTTCACAATTTTTGTATGTTTGTTCCGGAGTTGGAACGGCTGGACAAATTTGGACGGGACTTTCATCGGGAGATAGCTCATGTAATAAGGCGTTACTTAGGCTACTTTTATGTTAGAATTACCAAAATTTTGTTTTAGAATAAAAATTTTATCCTGCGGGGGGTAGTTGTGGGGAATTATAACTTAACGCGAGCGTAGTTGAGGGAAAAAATATAACTACTTAACAGATCTGAATGAAATTTAGTATACGAATAGATTATGTTCTAGAATAACATATAAACAATTTTTTATCAAACATGTACCGTGCAGGCGAAGCCGTGACCGGAACCTAGTTCATTGAATATTGTATAAACTTTAACTAATTAATAGTAAACTGTAATACATTTGATCTGCTAAACTAATTGAATTCAAATTAATATTTATATAACGCTTATGAATAATTCAAACGGTACTTAGTAATGATTGGACGTTACCTTAATCCGTTCATAATAAACAATAATAACTAGAGGCTCACTGTGCTCGAAATAAGTCCGTAGTACAATGACGTAAGGTTAGTTTTTCATTGGCAACAATAAACTTGTCAAAGTTTGACAAATGCATAGGTAATCTATGGACGTAATATCTTGTGCTTGGTGCTGTCTGTTGGATGAAATAAGAGTTGAGATAGGTCCTCGAATGAAGACCACGTTTCGGTAAAAGAGGCACAGGGCGACCAGATCGACCTGAAGAAGACGACCATTCGTTGGATTCCAAGGGTTCAGGACCAGTCACAGTGACACTAATCAGAAGAGGCCCACGACAGTGGTGTAACGGCTGGTCGATGGTTGGTCTATCTTGAGGATCTATATTTTGAACATAATGAACTTTTAACCCAATTCAACTATATTTTACAAACATTTATTTTTATTTAACTTGCAGTGTATGTTTGTATTTTTGTATATTAGTATATTTTTTGTTACGGATCAAATCTTGCAAGCTTGATTAGACTCACTTCCTGTTACTTCACTTATTTTGCATATTGCTTCAGTTCTGATGACAATGCATTTTTATGATAAACATGACCTGATACTACGTTCAGGATTGTCTCCAGATGAAGGAACTCCTCTACGGCTAATTAGTTATGAATCTTTATGTTTATTCGTATTAGGGCTTAAAGCTTATATTTTTTAATAAATCTTGTTTATACTTGTTACCTCATAACCTTATATAATGTTTATTGAGATTTTTCGTTTATTTAATGTTACTAAAATAAACCTTTTTACTAACAATTAAACTTTTTTGGACTTTCTGACGCATGTCGCATTCCATTATCAAAATTGCTTCGATAACTTCAGTACAGATGTAGATGTAACGTTTTTAGCTTTCAACTTTTAGCTCTACTAAGTGATTGAATTTCTATCATTACATAATACTACTTTACATAATACTAATCAAATAACAAAAATAAAATGTATTTTTAAAATTTTTAGATCAATAAAAATTAAGCTGAAAATGTTACATTTGCATGGTGATTTCATTAAACCACACATTTTTATTTTTGCATATACTTGCACTAAATACGGAAGTCCAGCTTAAAAGGTAAAACCATATATACTTTTTTTTGTACAAACTTGCACAAAATACAGAAGTCCAGCTTAAAAAGTAAAACCATATATACTTATTTTTGTACAAACTTGCACAAAATACAGAAATCTAGCTAAGAAAGGTAAAACCATGTATACTTATTTTTGTACAAACTTGCACAAAATACGGAAGTCCAGTTTAAAACGTAAAACCATATATATTTAATTTTGCATATACTTGCATAAAATACGGACGCCTAACTAAAAGTAGAGGAAGAAGTAAATTTCGAATTGTAAGGCTCCAGTTAATTTATACTGTTGTGAAACCTTACAAACTTTACAAAGGATATCTTATGAAAGCTTTATCAGAATTTAATATACGAAGCTCGCTTTGATTTAATTTAATTTCTCACGAAAATTTAACTAATTCCATTCGGTATTATCTTCTAAGAATTAAAGTAACGAGATTTAAATAATGTTAATACTAAAAAAATCAATTGCTTTAAAAAAAATCTTGTGAGTAATATGTTCCGTATTTGAGAGAATCTCTTATTTGTCCGTTCGTCTACTCACAATTCCGTCTCCTGAGTCGCAAAAGATTTTTGTTTTTTTTTTGTTTTGTGGGTATAATACTCTCCGCTGACGTATTAACAAAAAATAAGAAATAGTAATTTATTAACAAAAATTTAAAATAACATCGACAACAATTAAATAATCACACAATAACAAATAAATAATGATTTTTTTTACGTGTTATCCCGTAGGAATAAAGCTGTTTCCCGGGATGAAAATTTCCTACAAGCTTCTTCGGTACATGGTCTATACAACACAAAAGAATTTATCAATTCAAACGAGTATCTCTAAAGGCTAAGGCGTTCAAACACATAAACTCTTCAGATTTATAAGTATATATAGAATAAACAATAAGGCCGTATTTCTTTAGAGCAAATTATAAAAATTTCCCCTTTATATGGAAAAAATAACCTCCACAGAGTTAATAATTGTTATTCGTTGTCATAACCGGCGTTACTCATAAGTTTCGTCCGTATGCTGAAAACAATAAGGGCGTAACTCATCTATATATATACAAAATCGATGCCACTTTTCGTTGTAATTTTATAACTCAAGAACAGACTCGCCTATCAAAACCAAATGTTTAGGCTTTGTTCGGACTATTTAGTTGGTGGTTTGTGTGAAGTTTACACAAAATCGGTAGAGTGTTCTTCATTTATCACATTGTTTGTTTTTGTAAATGGGGATTTTACTGTCAAATTGAACCTTTTTTCAGTCCACGCGAACGAAGTCGCGGGCGGAAGCTAGTAAGGCATAAAAAAATCAATGTCCTATTAGGTCTTATTAGTATTAAACAATCTTATTCAAATAAGACCATGGTCTTATCTGAAGTAGGTCACAGTATACTTCCAAGAAATGGCATGAAACATCGTTTAGTACTAAGAGATGTTGTACCTAACTAGTGGTATCGTCACGTAGAATTCCACGTATATCAACGTAATCGTACTTTACTGTCAAACTTTGTACATGAGGAAACCTGTAACGTCATCACTTCGATACTAATTAATTGTGATAATTCGTATTAGAATCATGAAACATTCAAATTGGAAATTTGTAATTTTGTGTACAAAGTGCTTTCTAGGGTACGAAAAGAACTTGGAAATTGTGTCCCTGGCGAAATCCTATTCCAAACTGTACTGTAGTAGTAGTACTACGATCAAATCTTAAGGCAAACTTAAGGCAAATTTGAAATTTTTAGGCAATAATGCTATATACAAATGAATTGTGTTAAAACTACGATGTAAGTTTATATGAACAGTATTATTTTAATTATACATTATACTAAAGATGCTTGGACCCGAGTTTTACATACATATTGTCGTAAGTAAGAATCAGTGACAGATATCTTAAACTTTAAAAACTTTTTCAGAATTTCTTATATGACCACGTAAATAAAAGTAAACATGAAATTAAAAAAAAATTGTAAATAGATTAGAATTTAATAGCGCCATTATTTTACGTTATAACACTTTAATAATGCTGCGCTAAGACCGATGGTAAAACGGTCGTGATGTGTCGTCAGCTATGGGAAACGCGACGTACAAGTTCATGGTTTATTGGTTCACGGCAATCAGCGCCGTGCCCTTCTTGGAAACAACACCACTATTTTCTACACCTGAACACGTAAATACTTCTGCAGTATCGTAGTATAGCCATAAGGACATTACCAATTACTGAAATAAGATTTATACAATTTTTTTATGATTGCAGATTGTATAAAGCATATTAAAATTATCAATTAAAAGTAAGATTATTTTTATTTTAGTAATTGCAAATATAAAATTGTGCTCTTCCGCCATATTGAATCGAACGTGAATCAAAAGTTGACGCCACTGTTTTGTACACCATAAATTAAATCTATCGTGACACAAAATGGCGACGTTGTAGGTAGACTCAATTACTTTGTAGCGTTTTGGAGCGAAATTTAAATTAAAGTGTTTAGTATAATTATCTCTTCACAATATATGTTGCACAAGGAAGATATTTTGGAATTCAATCATTGTGCCTAAAAGATGCGAAAAAACAGTGTAAAAACAGTAGTTCAGCGTCGACTATGTATTGGCGACTTTCCTGCTGTTGTCCGGCTCCCTAGACGGTGGTACCACAGTTAGGTCAGCTCTAACCTCTTTATAAAAGCAAACTTTTATAACTTTTAGCCTACAACACATTATGAATGAAATGAAATTGAAATGAAACGAAATTATACCTATATTGAAATTTTATTTTTCTTTTTTTATATTCGAAGTTGGTATTTCGAAACTGTTTTACAATATGGAATTCTGTTAATTCTATAACACATCAGTCAGGCTATTAATCAGCCAATCAGTTTAGCTTTTCAGTCACTTTCCATCATGACACTTGTCAGCGATTTCGGTGAAATAAAAAAAAAAACCATTAGTTAACACTTCCTCCTCGAGATTCCTGAAGCTTGTCAATGTGCCCCTCGGATGTGACAATTTGAGATGCCCTAGAAAACAACTCATCTGAAAAAACTGTTGACACAAAAGAACCAGATCGCTTCCGCCAATTACCGCACCAGAGACTATAGAACACGGCTTTGTTTTTAAAAGGGAGCATGCGAAGGGGAGAGCACTTTGGCGTCAAAAATCTGTGAAATTCTATACTGCCACAGAATAAACTTGATGAGTGCGTGGTTTTATTGTTAGGATATTGTTTTTTTAGTATTCAAACAGGATAATAGATTTTTTTTTTCATTGTCAATATTTCTATTATTTTTTTACTACTTTCAAACAAACTTAGAACTCCCATGTTCTTACTAGCTTTTTTTTGCAATATCGACCATTTTCATTGATTTCTAATTTTAAAAATACCTTTCGATTTTAAAAGTATGTGAAGTTTTCAATTTGTACTAAGCCAGTTTTGCAGACAATAGATCTTCTAAAATTGTAAACATCTTTTTTAACTATATAAACTTTATATCAAATATTGAGGTACTATGTGCTTACGTACTTTTAATACGTATGTTATTCATACGTGTGTATTCCTAGGTACAAACTTGCATTGTATCTTAAAGTCTTATTATTTATTACATCGTAGGTCTCTTAACAAAAGTCAAAAATGTAATATAAATTTAATATTTTATTAGTGCACTTTTATACTACAGTACTTTTTTCAAAATTGGTGAGCACGTCACCTGATCGGAACAGAGTTTTGTGTTTGTAAATAAAATAAATGTTGCTATTAAAATAAATCTGACACAAAAATTTCATTAAGTTGGCAACACTGATTTCTCAAGGTCTTCTCAAATTGCTGATTAGTAACTGTTATATTAACAACAAAGAGTTTAATAACAAAATATGGTTGTATGTTATTTTATAATAATTAATCGCTGGCTCAACTTGCAGTTTCCGCTGACGCGGCCGGAAGCCTGCACTGCACTTTAGCACGTAGGGCTACAGAGTAACTATGTCCCACAGAGTTAGAGCGAAAATTAAAAACAAAAAACCAGCCAGTTATCGAGCCAATATATTTTTATATACCTCTACGGTTTTTCTACAATAATGTTATTAATAATATTTTTGTTTATTTGTAATGGATAAACTCAAAAACTACCGAGTATTAAATTCTTTCGCCTTATATATCATCAACTCAACGCATGGCAGCCCACAATTGAGCACGGGTCTCTTCTCTGAATGAGAAGGTTAAGGCCATAGTTCACCATGCTGGTCAAGTGCGGATTGGGTGAACTTCACACACCTTTTGAGTTTTGGCAAACTCCCCGGCATACATGTTCCTTTACCCTTATAGCGAGTGACATTTAAATGCCTAAAAACGGACATAACTCTGAAAAATCAGGACTGCGCGTCCTGGGATTCGAACCTGGACCCCGAGGAGGCCGAATTCTAAACCACTAGGCTATCACCGCCGTACTTATATAACTCTGAAAAATACAAAGGATTTTTTATGTTAATTGACAACTGAAATTGCAAAGTCGGTGAAGACGATTTTTTATTTTAAGTACATTTTTTTCTAAAGCGAATAATGACTTTTTACGTAATATTTATTACAATAAAGTGTACACAGGAGTGGTTATAAAATATGTTAATATATTTTATAGTGTAACCTACACTTAAAACTCCAACCTCCATCACTTTGAATCAAGTCATTTCATTCTCTTATATTACAGATTGACAACCTTTTCTTATATGAACCACAAATGTTGTGAGCATAATGGTGCGGGCCACATTTTATCTCGAGAGGATCACAATCACCAAGTTGCTTCGTGTAAATAGGATCTGTGTGGCCCGCTAGTAAAAACATACGGGCCGAATTCCACGCGGTACCGATCCCTGACTATAATTGGTTAAAATTGCTAAGGCTACAAATAAAAAGTGGCATCGCCATTATTCAATTACATGATCTATAATATACCTACCTTGTATTGTAAACATAAAAAAACACTGTAAAAAATATAACATCACACGTGTATAAAAAGACCCCAGTGTTTGCGAAATAGTTTCATATTTTACGAGATCGACATTAGTGTCGCAAACATACGACACCCGACACTTTGCTGAGTGACGGTTGATCTCCCGCTAGACCGTAGTGATGGGATGTGATCATGTGAAAAATGAGCTATAGTTCGGCTCACGGCTCACGAGCGTTTGTCTGGGACCGTACTCACTCAATTCGAATTATTCGAGTTATTCGTCATATTGCGAATAACTCCAAAAATCGATTTGTTTTTTTTATTTTTTTTTCATAAGTTAATGCTTGACTACAACCCCACCTGGTGGTAAGTGGCGACGTTTTCTTAGATGGTAAAGCATTAACTTAGGAACTCACTCTTGTCTTAAGACATCTAAATTAACTGATTCAAATGAATCTGGAATCATTTAATTGATGTATGTATTTTTACATAGTTATGAAAGTCTGATAGTTTAAATATTCTGTCGTTTCAAATGGACTCAGTTAAAAAAAAAAAATCACGAATCGTCACAATGTTTTGGTTTTTCTTCTGGTACTCACCGAGAGGAGGACCCAGGGGATGCAGGGAGGAGAGGGTTAGAATGTTGATTTTTTTCTTGTTTTAATGTATAACTAGTCCACTCGCGGCTTTGCCCGTGATATCAGTACGTTGATAAAAACTGGACTATGTACTCGTACTCCAGAGTATATGCTGTGTACTAAATTTCATTTAGGTCCGTTTTTTTTTAATTATCAGATTATATCATATCAGATTATATCATATGAAATGAAAATTGTTTTTTTCACCGTAAGAGCCAAAAGCTCACTTAACGAAATTCAAAATTGTACAATACAAAGTCCCAACTTGAGTTATAAATTTATTAACAAAATAGGTAAAAGAATATTTAAAGGAATTCTTTGATAAAGCCTAAAGTCTCCACAGACAATACCTATCTGTCATCGGCTGTATAGATAAAAAATAAAGTAAGTCGTTTTTATCTGAGAGAGGAACAAACATCGATCCTATTATTCCATCAATCGTTATAAACTTTCGGATTTATAATATTAGTGTCTGTGGCAACATATTCAGGTTGATAAAAAATAGCCTATGTATTAATCCAGACTATAATCTATCTGTTTGCCGAATTTTATCCAGATAGGTTCAGTAGTTTTTGCGTGAATGAGAAACAAATATCAATCCATAATTTCACCCATCCTTAAACTTTCGCATAATATTGGTAGGAAGGAGATATATCTCAATTGAACTGGCTCAACGTTGAACTGTACATCACTAGTGATTCTAGACAGTTTTGACGCAAATGAGACAGTTTTAGCGTCAAAATATTTTTACTTTTTACGGAAAGGTTGAGTGCATCATTCAGACTCGGCGGGCTCGGGTCGCTAATGGGACCCTTAGGTTACAAAGTGCCAAACTATAGTTTAAATTGTACCAGACAGGATTTACCAGCAAGCTGAGTAGTCTCCTGCTTAGGGCGGAAGAAAAAAAAGAAAAAGAAATGTGAGTAGTCTTCTGTTTAGGGCGGAAGAAAAAAAAGAAAAAGAAATGTGAGTAGTCTTCTGCTTAGGGCGGAAGAAAAAAAAGAAAAAGAAATGTGAGTAGTCTTCTGCTTAGGGCGGAAGAAAAAAAAAGAAAAAGAAATGTGAGTAGTCTTCTGCTTAAGGCGGAAGATAAAAAAAGAAAAAGAAATGTTATGGCCGGAAAATTTGTTTTTTTTTTCGTTTCTCATTACAACCCATAACTGTCCCACTAGTGGGCTTACCCCACTCACAATGTGAGGGGACAGGCCGTAGTCTACGCTGGCCACGTACAGATTGACTTCACACAACTTCGAGAACTTTATGAAGAACTCTCTTTACAAGTTTACTCATGTTGTCCTTCACCGTAGCAAGTGGTCAACTTCTGATACACAGATAACTTCAAAAATTGGTGGTGCAGGATGTGACCCCTCCTGTTTGTGGGACCAACGGTAAAGACTAGGCTATCATTGCTGTATTCTGGTTCGCATTGGTACATGTTTGAGATTTTATAAGCTTGGCCCCGATACAGCTTCAGATCTCATTGTAGCTAAAGTAGCTGACGGCTAGCAGCTTAAATTTAAAAAAGAAAGAAAGAACGTTTATTCACGGATAGCGAATACAATCAACAATTATAAAAGAAGAAAAAATAATGTGAAGGAAAAATAAAAATAATACTACAAACAAACATAAAATAAAGTAAATAAAAGGAAACTCAGAAGAAACATTGTTTTAACAGGAAAACAATACATGATCTGTGTTGCAACATACCAAGAAAAAGAACGGGCTCAGCGAAAACCGTGGCAACACAGCACTGTTTTTCAGTCCGACCCTTACCTTACTTGGTGTAGTTTGGCCGTCTGTACACCCGTGTTTCAACGTGTACGTCCTGATGTTTCCAGCATATATTCGTCCTGATTTTTCCAGCATATATTCGTCCTGATTTTTCTAGCATAAATTCGTCCTGTTTTTTCCAGCATATATTCGTCATGTTATATAAAAGTATTTCAAATTTTGAGCGCTTCCTTGTCGGAGGGCCCGTCATCGGTCCCGACTGTTAACGTGTATGGGCTTTGCTGGCCCACTACTGACCACGGGTTCCTCTTCAGTAGGGAGGCCTAAACCATACTCCACCACTGCAATAATGTGGATTGAAGCAGGGAATAGTGGCCAATCAACATGTCGGAACTTTTGATGCCACCCAAAATCCTCTAATATGGCTTAACGATTGCTGCCTAGCAACAACAACCGGGACCGACGACTTAACGTGCCCTCGAAAGCACGGAAGTGCTCATAAAATTGGTGGTTTAATGTTTGTTCCTCCCTCACGCAACAAGTACCTACTGAACGGATTTGAAAGAAATTTGAATACAGAATACAGATTAAATACTATAAAAAAAAATGCAAAAATCTTTATTCACTTCAGATTCATATTCACTTAGTTACCAATAATTAAACTTCATTCTTCAGCTGACATCATCTCATTACAACTCCTTATAACGTAGAATCTAAATATGGAGTACAATATCAAAACAGTAAATGTACACCGTGGAAGAACGCGCACCTGAGCGCAATCTGTTCGCAACTCGACACCAACACGTATTTGGTAGCGGGAGATTTAGTTGACACATCTCGGTTTATACCGATATTATCTGACCCTGAAGCTTAGTCCGCTTTTTATTACAAGCTTTTATTTAACTTGCAACGTATATTAGTACATTTGTATACATTTTGTTACGTGTCAAATCTGGCAAGCTTAGACGCACTTACTCTTACACTACGGAGCTGAAATTTTGCATAAAGTTTTCATCCTGATGACAATGCATTTTTATGACAAGCATGACCTGGTACGTTCAGGATTGGCTCCAGACAAGGGACCTCCTCAACGGTTAACGATACAGATATGATTTTTTTGTGTTTCTTTGTATTATGGATCTATATTTAAAGCGAGGGTTTTTAAATATTTTTAATAATTATAATATTAATAAAAAATAAACACCATCTTTATTTCTCTCTACTTCCTGCTGGCCTCTTGGTGTGGTTAGTAGGCAAACCTGACTACTACACCGGAGGTCGTGGGTTTGATCCCCACCCCGAACATACTTTTCTGTGATGATCAGGAATGTTTGTTCTGTGTCTGGGCGTAATAAAATATCTATATAAGTATGTATTTAAATATATATGTATGTATGTTTATCAGTTGTCTGATCACCATTGTAGGCGACGCACTACATAGTAAATTAATTTTATATTTTTCTTAATGTTTATGTATGCTATTAACTTAATTATAAAATCTTTAGGTCTAAGAACTACAACATTTCATATTTCCGTGGACATAACATTTGATTTGCAACCTTATACTCTAATAAATACGAGCATATCCGAAGGAACCTATTTCTTCAAACTACATAATATATTTTTTTTTTTTTTCTATTTACTGCGTTCAGTCAATCAGTCAGGCAGTCAAGTCGCCGATACGTACAAAAGCGGCCTTCGGATGCGCTCAATTTGACCTAATATCCCAGCTTTTATTGACATGGCCTATAACCATAGCACAAGCTAATGCTTAGTTAGGAGCAGATGGCCGTATGTAAGTTGTCCTGAGATATTTATTTTTTTACTTATTCTATCAATTTCTTGTGTTTATGGTATCAATCATTAGTAGGCCACTACTGAGTACGATCCTCTTCTCATATTGAGGAGATGGACATGCTCCACCACGCTGCCCCAATGCGAATTACTAGGGCTAGTGGCCAAAACAAGTGTTCGATTTTTATCTCAGACATCCACAGATTTTGTATACAGATTCAGTACTAAGGAACGATTTAAGTGACCATTAACGTGTCTGTGAGTGACAGTAAGAGGCTACAGATAACTGATAAGTTATTTAGAAAAAATGCAGCAATATATTTTACGAAATATTCTTCATTTCGCAAATTATAATGTTTATTTTACAATGTCCAAATCATATAATATAACTACAAATCAGATAATTAATTATATGCATAACTTAAGAATAATTTTTATCGCGTTTATTACAAGCATTATTACAAGTACTAATAGCCTAGTGGTTTGAACGTTGGTCTTTCGAACGGTAAGTCCGGGGTTCAAACCCTTCGTCCAACTTTCAATCCTACTTCAACTTCAATTCTTTCATCCAACGTCAAACTCCAAATTTCAAAGTGATGTACGTATCAGAAGTTGATTATCACTTGCTACGCTGAAGGAAAACATGGTGAGGAAACCTGTACTCCTGGGAGCTCTACATAAAGTTCTCAAAAGTATGAAGTTCACCACACTTGGCCAGCATTTTGGACTTTTGGACTATGGCACCCCTCACATAGTGAGTGGAGACTCCAGAAGTGGGACAATTATGCAATGATAAGAGCTTATTCGTTGGCGAAAGCAGGTCCTATCAGGTCGTTAAACAGTCTCTGGTTCCCAGGGTGGCCTTTCTCACCGGGTACGAGCCGCAGGACCTGATCGAGAAGACCCTGTACCACTACATTCACGGCACCGATGTCCTGCACATGAGATACTCACACTGTACACGTAAGTTCTACGGTAATTACTAAATACAGGGTGTCCAAATTAATCGTACCCAACTCTAAACCGCTTCCAGTTTTGCGTAGTTCCTAAAAAAACATTTTTGTTTTTGTACTTTTTAAATTATATATAATAAATGCTTACTTATTGAAAAGATGTGCTGAGGAGTTTCTTTTGACCTTTCTTCTCCTCAATAAA
This sequence comes from Asbolis capucinus, assembly GCA_018249125.1. Classification (NCBI taxonomy): domain Eukaryota; kingdom Metazoa; phylum Arthropoda; class Insecta; order Lepidoptera; family Hesperiidae; genus Asbolis; species Asbolis capucinus. The sequence goes on from DWJZ01006244.1 coordinate 11,943, forward strand.
GCACCTTTGATATTTAAATGGTAGGCCTACTATTATTATAACAACAGAGCTTCTTTCCACATAATTCCTACGAGCTCTTCAGGAAAATTTTAAATCAAAATTGCCGTTACAACTGATACCACTAAAGAAATTTCAAACAAACTATATTAAAATATTTTAAAAACAAGTTTTAACTGCGGAGTCATACTAGGAAAATGCATATAAAAATTTATAACTGTGTCGCTGAGGAATTCCTACGAGAGAGTGAAATCTTGCAAGCTTAATAAGACCCACTCCCCTTACACTACGGAGCCGAAATTCTTGCAAGTTGCTTCAGCTCTAAAGACAATGCATTTTTATGATAAGTATGATCTGATGCTTCAGGATTGTCTCCAGACGAGGGAACTCCTCAACAGTTAACAAGTCAGTTATGAAATTTTATGTGTCTTTGTATTAGGGTCCAGCTATTAAAGTTGCGTTTTAAATATTTTCGTAAAGCTTATTTTATTGCACGTCGATGTTATTTGAAGTCAGTTGTGTTATTGTGGGGGTACAGTGCTGACGAAGGGGCAGGTGACGTCACGCTACTACCGGTTCCTGACCAAGTCTGGCGGCTGGGTGTGGATGCAGAGCTACGCCACCATTGTTCACAACTCGCGCTCCTCACGACCACACTGCATCGTTTCCGTCAACTATGTGCTCAGGTAGACCACTTGAGCCTACTTTTGGATTTACAGGGAAAGATAGGCGCGTTTAAAGTTTACAGTTTTCGCATTTTCACTTATCGCATTTCACATTTTCACTTTTTGCATCTTCATATTTTCGCATTTTACATTTTCATATTTTCGCATTTCACATTTTAACTTTTCGCATTTTACATTTTCACTTTTCGCATTTTACATTTTCATATTTTCGCATTTCACATTTTAACTTTTCGCATTTCACATTTTAACTTTTCGCATTTTACATTTTCATATTTTCGCATTTCACATTTTAACTTTTCGCATTTTACATTGTCACTTTTCGCATTTTACATTTTAACTTTTCGCATTTCACATTTTCACTTTTCGCATTTTACATTTTAACTTTTCGCATTTTACATTTTCACTTTTCGCATTTCACATTTTCTTTTTTCGTATTTTACAGGCCACTGGCGTGTGGTTTAACTAAAAATAAATATGGTAACTCATTTTGTGAGTTGTCAGACATATGAATGTAGAAAAATCGAAATCAAAAGTAGTCATATGTAATATTTAGAAATATGGTAAAATTATATATAATGCAAGCGGATACGC
>DWJZ01006245.1:0-13215 GCA_018249125.1 Asbolis capucinus
GTAAGAGTAATGATAAACTTCACAGGTTAACAGATTTAAAAACATGTAACTAAGCCACAAATAATAATGAATTAAATAGTTAAATAAATTGTATGTATTTACCGTACATACAAAACAGTAGATTCGATATAGTATAGTAAGAATGTTGTAACTCTAGAAATTACCACATTTAAATATTTTTAATTCTACATTTACAAACATCATATTTGGAAATATAATGGTAAAAGAGACCAAAAGTGTTTCTTTTTTTATATACTTCTTTTTACACTCGAATTAAGTACATTTGACATATTTGAATATCGTTGATACAACAAATATATAGATACGATGGAAGCAAACTGATAATAAGTACATTTTTCGACAAAACAAAATAAACACAAAACAAAAAAAAAAACAAGATATGAGTACAGACAGTAACTATAAGAGTAGATAGTAAAATCTCCAACACCGAGCTACCGGAATAACTTGCCCAAAAGCGTTTAAAGTATACTTGAAGTAACATAAACAAGTTAAAATTTACGAGTTTTCTCGAGGTAGTGACGTGCGTGCTTTCACCGCGCGGCGTCTCCGTTTGACGCCCCTGTCGCTATATCAGATGTTTCAACAAATATATAAAATTAATGTTTATTTGTTCTTTATTGACTCTGTAATAATAGGAGATAGACCACTGATGTTTATAGCAGCTCAGTTCAGATTTATCTGAAAAAGATTTTTGTACCAAAATTCAATAAATTATCAGACATGTACTATACAGTCGATAAGTTAATGTATAGTATCCATAAGTGAAAAGGCATTTATTAAGTTACACCCAACATCTGTAGCATCATCACCACTTACTTGTTTGTTGTCAAGCATTCACTTATTTAAGTACAAAAGAAACTCCGAAAAACATATTTGTTGAATGAAACTATAGTATATTGATTTCATCATTTATTTGGTATATACTGCTGTATCAGGCAGAACAGGCAGAACTATATAGCACATGTCATAAAATAAGCTTTCGCGTGTAAGCAGTTACCTAGTTGTTTAAACGCTGGTTTCTCCAACGGGAAGTCCTAAGTTCAAACTCTATGACGAGAACTTCTAATTTTCAAATGAGTGTATCAGAAGATTATCATTTGCTACTTGCTACAGCTTGCTATTAGGAAAATATGAAGAAAACCTGCACTCCTGAGAATGCTCCATAAAGTTCTCAGAGGTGTGTGAATTCCGCACTTCACCAGCGTGATGAAATATGGCCTATACTATTCACATTGTGATTGGAGACAGTTGCGTGTTGCAATTATACATAATCTGCTGATAAGTAATAACGTTCACACACCAACTTGCATATAAGCTAAGCAACCCATCCTTCGTATAATGTTGCACCGTTACTGTTTAATGGAACGGTTCAAGATTCTAGCAGATCTAGGTTTATATGCCCCATACTAAACCAGTATTCCATCTAACATTCTAACTATCTGCCATTTCAAACGACATTTCATATTTCATGGCTATGCAGTTTTTTAAACATATTTTTTAATACAGGTTATAATGTACGAGAAAGGGGATTAGGTCGAGTTATAAGGATGCTGTTACCCCTCAGATCACACCTCTGCTTACCATCAGGGATTGTGGTCAAGCACTAATTTATTGAATATAAATAAAAGTTAATATACTTTGTAAAAATTGCAATTGATATGACAAATACGACAAATAATAGGGAATATAAAAATAAGTTTCATTCATTTTATAATTTAAAATTTCATATGAAACCATTTTATTTAACATAAACAATTTTTAAATTAGTTATATGCATTATATTAACTAGCAAAAACTATTTGGATTCGTAAGCAAAGATACCATAATTCAATTATTTTAAAGTTTTACTCCCGCTTAAAAATTTTATAAATGTATTCTTGATTTATGAAGAAGTTCCTTTATCTGGAGCCGATTCTTAACATGTTATGAAGTCATGCTTATCATAGAAATGCATTGTCGCCAGGATGGAAGATTTTTGCAAACGTTCTGCTCCGTAGTCTGAGAAAGTGTGTCTAAATAAATTTGCAAGATGCCATGAACAAACGAATATAAATATACTGCAAATTTAATAAATGCTTGTAATAATACGACTATAGCGAAATGCCTGCAGATTTTTTATTCAAGATACATATTACAAGTTCCTCGACCCGTTTCCATGACGCAATTCCGTCGTGATTACCCTTACCGACTGTCACACTACCTTTTATAAAAATGATGCTTATAAACCGTAATTCCACTGCAGATTTTCTTATTGCATTACTTTATATATTATGCTCTATTTCTATATTAACGTACAACTTATCTCTTATAAGTTGTCTTTTAATATAACCTACACATCCTGTCTGCCCTAAAATTCAACCATAAATCAATTTAAAAGTAAATTGTCATTGACAGTATCGAAATTGTCAAACATCAGTATATCAAATGCATGGTAGTGTGTGTAATGATTTTAGTTAATTATTTAATGTATGTTTAATTTATTTTTTTATAAAATAATAGCTTTCTGCACTACTTCTTAGTAGAAACTTTAACTGTGCTAAATGTGATAGATCCTCGTCTGCGTAATATTCGGTATCATTAGAATCTTACATTATTCCTGATAAACAGACTATAAAATATTTTCAACAACATTATTTTCTTCTTCTTCTTCATATTTCGTACGGACTTCGTATGAAATCTACGTTAATCTCATGTGTGAAAAAAATAACAAAAATAAACCTTATATCGTGTAAGCTGCGAAAACTATTGTCAACAGAGCAACGAGACGTACTACAGGTTTATAGAGAACATTAATATCTACAAATAAGTCCGCGACACCATGCATCTAACAATCACAGATAGGTCACAATAACTACTTTTGTCTGGTAACTGGTTCTTCCGAAAGCGAGGGCAGGTTCTAGTGGTACGATATAGTGGCAGAGATACCCAAACGTCCACCTATCTTAATGACGATTCGCTTACTTGCAAGAAGGGAAGTTACACAATAACGTTCTACAAAAACTATGATTTATGACTTATGACTTATGTCTTCCTCAATAGAAAGTAACGTTGCTAATTTTTGACAGTAATTATTATAAAAATATTAAGTCAGCACGGAGTTCCAACCTAGCTTAAGTATGTAGGACAATATAAATAACTTCTAATTTTTTTTCCTCAAATAGACTAAACGCGTAGTTTACATCTGACAAAAGTCGCACGCAATCACTATATTTGACAAACTAATTTGACAACTAAAATTTGACGAAAGAATTAATTGAGCGTCTACCAGCTACAGATTTTGGGTCTACTATAAAATTGGTTTAGGTACCAGATATGTATGCATTTTCTATGAAGACTAGGCTTTTTCAGATTTTTAAATATTTTGCTATTAGTTATGTAGCTAATGTAGGGGCTATTATTAATAAATTTCCTTTCGTTAACTGAGCTTTCGATTCATAAGACGAAATAATCATTTCATTTCATAGCTTGAAGTGGTTATATAGAGTTTGAAATAAACTAGAAACTCTGCCTATTAGTTAGTGAGAGATTTCCTGTATTGAGGAAACATAATAGTACACCTAAGACAGAGAATGCTCCATGATATTAAGCACATGTATTGCACATTACAGCAACTCTTATAATGTATACTTATACACTTTATAACAGTCTTTTATAAAATACATGTTTATCTCAATAACAAAAGTTTGAATTCTTGTATCTTTCATTTATTAATAAACGTTAAAAACCACTCATTTCCTATTTCGTTCGATTTCAAAAATAATATTTACTCATTAGTATTACTATTTTAATTAGTTTTAATGCAATATATTTGAGTCAATTTAATGACATGTGTGACAAATGTGTTTAGAAAAATTAATTAATTTTAAATGTATAAAATTTTAATTAATTTCCATCCACCATCTATTCCTTGTACGTAGAATAACATGTAGTAATTAAACTATTTACTAACAATTGTATAAGTTATTCTGTATAATTAACGTAAATAAACTCTATTGCCTGACATTGACCTACTTAAATTGGTCATAAAATCTCCGCAACATTAAAAACATGTATGTAACCACAGGTAAAATATCAAATTAGGAAGCTACAAAATTAAAAATCAATTTATTCCACAGATAAAATAATCCAAAAATAAATGGTAAATTTATTATATTTCTTCGTAAATGTTAATGTATACATTTTGTAAAGAGCAAGTTCGTATGTATTAAGCTCAATGCCACTGGAACCATTCAATTTATATGCACTTAAATATCTGGTGACATCTTAATGATAGTAGAAACCGTATCGATTTTGTCACGACATATACCGTGACTGATATTTTACATAACGATTCTATTCGATTGTAATCGATATTTCAAGATATGCATGTTAATAAAGGTTACATATCTCATTAACTATTTAATGCTCATAATTAACTAATGTCAATTTCCGTGTTCATTAGACTCTGTATTATTTTACTATGGTAAAATAAGTAATATTCGAAAGAGGTGATAGCCTAGTGGTTAAGAATTCGGCCTCCTACTCGGGGCGTTCGGGTTCGAATCCCAGGGCGCGCACTTCTGATTTTTCGGAGTTATATGCGTGCGTCACTCGCTTTAACGGTGAAGGAAAATATCGTGAGGAAACCTGCATGCCGGGAAGTTTGTAAAACTGAAAGGTGTGTGAAGTCTGCCAATCCGCACTTGGCCAGCGTGGTGGACTATGGCCTTAACCTTCTCATTCAGATACGAGACTCGTGCCCAATAATGTGCCGTATTGGAATGAAATGAAGTAATATTCTGTATGTATTCTGTTTTTTTTTCGCATATCTTGGGCGCCGAGTGAAACACAGTGTTAAAACGTAATCTCACAGAAAGAAAAAAAAAAAATTAAAAATAGATACGAGCTGCGTTTTTTTTGAGCTGCTTCATTATACTTATATGCCGAAGATAACGGGATGCATTAAATTGTTTATGCTATTCCCAAAAGAGTTTGTTTTTTAATAAATTGTATACGTGGCCCTAAAACATTATTATATTTATTTATATATTACAAACGGATTCCAAAATCAAAAAACATTTCTTTCAAACCCTAACGGATTTAATGTCACACTTTACTAGTAGCTAGTACTAGTTTACTAGTAGTATCCAAATTTTGTTTTTCAAGGTTTATTTTTAACACTTTCTTGCAATGCAACTGCTAAATTCCAGTTTTAATTAAGGATTTTTGGAAAATATGAAATGGAAAAATTGTTTCGAGTTCCAAATATACTACAGAATCTTTGCTTAGTAAATATTTATATCTATAATTTAACGAGTATATTGTGCATACATATTGTGTGGCACCATAATGTTTTCTCGACCGTACCGCGGACACTTTTACCCTTCTATTCCTATTAGGTACCACAGTCGTATTTTATTTCAGAGAAAAAGTTTGTCGTCTCATTAAAATAAAGCTCACGAAAAATTTTAATTAATTTATCATGCGAAAAATTACCAGAGTCCCTGGACTATAAAACACACCTTCAATACTTTACACGCCTTCAAGAAACGTGAAATAAAAAACCGGCTCTCGAAGTAACTTCATATTTTTTTATTATTATATTTTCCAATATTTTCTACCTATTTATACGTTACGCAACAAGCAGATGTCTATAACCAGTTTTCCCCATGATTATTATGGATATTATGAAAAGTTTATAACAGTAATTAAGATACAAGTCAGGCCACAAACGTATACGCATTTTTCTCATAATATATGTGCGCCAAAACCGGTAAGCTTATGCAAATCGGTATTGAACCGTAGATTAATATTCGATTCGTTTTCCAATACGAGATTTCGAGTGAATAAGTAAAAGCGACTCGTATATTTATGAACACCTCTATAAATTGTTATGATAATACGCCAGTGAAAGTGATAAAGTTCACGGACGTATTGAACAGAAAATTTACTTAATATTTAGTTGCAGAATTGAAAGCCTAGCGGCTTGAACATTTTAAATTCAAATCCTATGTCAAAAGCATTCTTATGACGAAAGCAAAACCGAATGATTATTTCAAACATAAAAATGCTTGAGCATGATTTTATATTATTATAGGCTATATTAGTAATCTAAGTAAAAATATTTTATTTCATTAAAATAACATCAAGCTTACTTAATGAAAGCACGAAGATTACATACACAATAATACTTTCTTATAATTATTCTTATTAGGTAAATTAGTGCTATCTGTCACTGTGAGTTGGAAAAAAGAACTCCTTGGTTTCTTGCCGATTCTTCTTTCAAGGCTCACCGTAAGGATTTGTTGATAATTGACAGGGTTGCAATAAAAGGAATATAAAATGTCTGAGTTAGGTAAATGGACAGAGAATACCCAGTAAAGTTACACGAGTTAACCTTACAGAATGATGGGTAGGGGACTCGTAGGGAAAATTTACTTGCAATAACTCAATTTTTCTTTGGACAACTCACACACGGCCATCTGACCCCAAACTAAGCGTTAGCTTGTACTATGGTGATCAGATAACTGATGAACAAACATATAAAATTTTAAATACATACATAAATAAACATTTATATTACACACCCAGACACACAGAACAAACATTCCTGCTCATCACAGAAAAGTTTGAACTGGATGGGAATCGAACCCACGACCTCCGGCGTAGTAGTCAGGCTCACTAACCACCAGACTTAATAACTAGATTCTAAAACCCTGGCCTTAAGCCGTATTTACACTCTAATTTACATCCATATTCAGTGAACATTCAATCAATTTCCAGAAGATATTGCAAAACACGTTCCGCAGTGTGTAAAAGCACGAGCATTTCTCTTGCCTACAAATCCTGCAATCTGCATCAATAAGTGGATTGAGGACAAGATACCGATGCGTAAAACCTTGTTTTATTCGTTTAATATAATGTATGTATGTGTACCTGATTCGTAAACGTAATATTGTACGTTATGTACGATTAAAAGTTATACGTAGAAAGTAAGTACGGAAACGCTCTTTGTAACTGTTCAGTGGAGTAACTGCGGGCGCGGTCGGCAAGTGATTGAGTGATAAAAAAATCATGAGCATATCCTTGCTTTAGACGGCACGTGAAGCTGTTTGGTTTATTTACTTCGACTTTAAGCTATAGTCAAAATGAAATTTATTCACGTAGGTATTAAAAATATACTTATAAACGTCAACTGTTTTTATGTCTGTATTGAAGAGTAGAAACTTCTCAGCACAATTTTGCAATTAGTATGCACTTTTCACGCATAATACTAAAAGTAGAACAAAATTACAAGGAATGTATTTTATGGATGCGGTAAATTTATTTGCAGGCGTACTTATCGCAAATGTATAAGGGACCTTTGGACGTCATATATAGTTTTGACAGTACAGTTGGCCATTGAACCCCTAACCATTCCGAGGGGAGAGGTCACTCACTAATCTACATAGAACATAGTGGAGGAGCATACACCAGCGATTCTCGAAACCTAAGGTTCCCTAGAAGAGAAACAAGGGCTCCACGTTCAGTCCCAGAGTTAAAAAAATAATCACAGAACATTTGGTAATGCTTATTATATTTTTCATTTATAATTTGTTCCTTCTATTCAAGGTTTACATGAAAAATATTCGAATTGCAAGGTAATTTACTTAGCTATCAAAATAAGGTTGCGCCAAAAAAAATTATCGTCGATTAGGGTTCGAAGACGAAAAATATTGGGAATGGTTGCTCTAAGCCTTCTCTGTTATGAGGAAAAATGCTCAGTAATAGGCCATTGATGAGAAACCAGATATAGAAAGTAAACTTTCATTTTATTATTTTAAGTAGAGAGTACGCCATCTCTTGTATGTTTCACTAACTAATAAATCAATTAAGTTTTTGTACTTGTTAAGGACTTCATGTTATTTTATTTAATTTTTTACAATTTTCGGGAAGCTTACAGCTATGTCATACATACAGTTAGAAAATTTAATATATGAACTATTCAATTACGCAAAATAATTCTATGTTGTAAACACATTATCTACTTATTGTACTATTCTTTGGTCGACTGCGAACGTAAAATATTCAATTGTACAATTAAAACATACGAAATTCAAGAATTAAAACAGTAATTAGTAAAAATCATTATTTCTTACTAATTATAACGTCAAAAACAACCAATTATCGTTTAAAACCTATAAAATATGTTTCAACAAATATATACAACTACATTCTACCCGCGGTTTCGCCCGCATCCTACGAATATTATAAATGTGAAAGTTTGTAAAGATGTTTGAATATTTGAATTTTTGGATGTCTTTCCTTCACATGGTAACCGCTGATTAAGGTGAAACTTATTGACTACATTCAGGAAATGAACATAGGATACATTTTATCCCGGTCGTAGGTCTCCTGAGATGATTTATACGTCGGTATATATATGTTTGTTTGGAAGGTCGGATTTCCGTCACACGCTAACCGTTTACTTACAGGATTAAAAAGAAACTTGACACACCGATAGATCACATCCAGGAAATTAACATGGAATTCATTTTATCCTGATTGTAGGTTACCCTGTCTCGAATAACACATGACGCTAGCTAAGCTCCTGGTAGAATCTAGTATGTTAATAAAAAGTAACTTATTATTCCAGACACTGCAATTCAAACATCCAAACATATATGTATGTATGTACATTACATGCACCTTATCCCAAGGGATCTCACTTTTGAATTAAACATGTAATGTTTATTTTACAATTCCCTAACATGAGTTACTACAAATATATCTTATTACATGCCTATTCTCACAATTGCTATTTTCATTACGTTTAGTACGAGGTGTTAACAGCTGGGTTTAACTGCGTGTCAGGTAACGCCTACATTCATAATTATGCGTATTGGCTATTAGTGAACCGAGTGCTATACCCTTACACGTTTCGTTGAGTATTATCTACTCTATTAATTTCACAAAGTTAACGGTATTATTAGCATGTTTGTTACTGTTATACGGAAAAACTGCTAGGCTGATATGAATGGCACTTGGCACAGAGATAGATTTTAGTCTGGAATAATACATAGGCTCCTTTTTGTCAATGTCTATACCATGTGGGCGAAGCGGTGCGGTAGACGGATAAGATTCTGCGCAATTTTGAACTCTCATTATTTTATGAATTATTATGACATAAAGACAGTCTCCCACGGTCCATAAAATCACAGTCGTAATCATTCATACAATACATTATTGTATTATGGTATTATTATATAATCACTTTAACACAACATTATGTCAATTCTTTTGCAATTTTTACGGACATAATTTTTCATATGTTGTATATGAAATCGAATAAAATCTTTTGGCAATTGATTAATATGCTTCACACACCCTTGCAATATTATTGTAGTCATGCATTAACTTTTCAATTACGTAAAAAAAACATAGTAAACGAGATAGAGAGAATCGAAAGAGGAACGTACAATGTGTCAGCAATAAGGTTCCGCAGTCAATGTTTATTGAATAACACTAAAAAAGTAATCTAAAATGTGGCACTGGCAATTACATAAAATAATATATCCTTATATACAATAATACAATTTAAGCTATCTCGTAGAACTACAGTACCCACAAATCATTAAATTTCGTGAGTGTGACTGAGATGGAGCCTTTTATTATTATTCAAATTAATAAGTACCAACCGTTTGAAGTTATAAAAACATATTCGAGAATGAAATGTTAACCCGCTTTCAACACGACTCGAATCGAATGAATACATAGCTGCAATGACCGTGCAGTATTCGAGAAAAATTCGATGTTCAACTGTGCTTAGATATTTTAATATCTCCCTCTTTAAAATAAAAAATCCTAACTAATGTTTGATCTGTCTGTTTGTTACATTTTCACGCCAAAACGACAAATCTGTTTTTGATGAAACTTGATACAGTGGTAGACAAGAGCTTAAGGAAAAACTTAGACTACTTTTCGCGGAAAAATGTTTGAAGGAAGGGAATAAAGATAGTGAATGAGTGAACCTTAGTATGAATGTTAATTCTTTCATAAAGAGATTATGAACTAAACCCGGCGTATGGCAGTTATTGAACTTGAACATCCCGCCGGTCCGAACGTCGCGGTTTTCGTCGTCTTTTATTATTCGTACCGCAAGGGAATGGAATAACTTGCCTCCGACCGTGTTCCCACCTAAGTACGATGTGGGAGTCTTCAAGAGAAGAGTGAATAGGCATTTACTAAGTAAGTGTCCAACATCTTAGACATCATCACCACATTCCATCAGGTGGGATCGATTAACTTATTTATATAAAAAAAATTTAGAAATCAAAATTGATTATTTATTTAGGTATTACTAATTCTTTTATTAAGATATTTTTTAAGTGTAATGCAATTTCATAAAGGTACTTCTTTGAGGAGAAGAAAGGTTTTATGTGCCCTCCGAAGCACGGAAGCACTCATAAGTTTTTTGTCACTAGCGGTCACCCAACCTCCAACCGACCGCGCCAGCTGTTGCTTAACTTTTTCGATAGCTTACAATCGAAACAAGCAGCGGGACTATGAATAATTATAATAGAATAAGAGTAAATACATAATACATTATTTAACAAGTTTCCGCCCGCGGCTTCGCCCGTGTCGGATTTGATAAAAAGTAATCTAAATGTCTACAAAGATTCATTTAAATCCGTCTATTGGTTACCGCGTGAAGGAAATAAATAAATATCTTTGGATAATTCACACACGGCCTACTTAGCCCCAAACTAAGCGTTAGCTTGTACTATGGTGATTAGACAACTGATAAACATACATAAATAATTTTAAATATATACTTATATAGATATTACACCCAGACACACAGAACAAACATTCCTGCTCTTCACAGAAAAGTTTGACCTGGGTGAGAAACCCACGACCTTCAGTGTAGCAGGCGAGTTCACTATCCACTAGACCAACCGGCCTGTCCAGGCCTAAAACCCAAACATCTAAAGTTATAAACGTAAAAATCATCCCAAACCTTCAACCTTGATAAAATCTATCCTATGCTCATTTCCTGGATATGGTATATCTGAGTGTTCACCATAATCCGTTCAACGGTTGCCGCGAGAAGAATATACTAAAATCCAAACATCTCCACAAACTTCCACATTTATAATAGTAATAGGATAGGATGGAAGAATACCGCTATATCCAGCTTGTAAGCGGATCGTTAATTTATATCGTCTACAAGCTGTACCCGGCCACGTTTTTCTGTGATTGACATAAGCTATAGAATGGGCTATTGGAGTTCTGAGCATGTACACAATTTCGTACGTATCTTGTTAACCGTTAATGAGTTCCTTTGCCAGAAGCCGGTATACATGTGTCTGATCGACATCAGTTTGGAACCAAAACTATTTTCAGAAAATTCTGAACATATGTAGTTGCTACGAACATCGAACTATCTCCTACCATTTCAAAGTCTATAGAGGACAAACAAGCAAACTAATAGACATTAATTTATATATATATATATATATAGATCTAAGCACTTGCCGTTTCCATTAAAAGTCCATTAGTTATATGATAATGGCTCGCTACGTTCTATTCAAGGCCGTTTTATTATAGAAAATAGTTCTAAGTTCCCGCAGGGCACGCCTGCCTATATTACCAGATATAATGAACAAAGTTTATAAGTTTTAATCGATACTTATTTTGCTTAGTGTAATATAATACTTTATCTACGACGATCACAAACAAATAAACATAGATTTTTATATAAGTATATAAAACATAGACAAGATCTCCTCAAGGTTTATATCGGGAATCTTGTATCTTAGACGGGGTCACTACCAACTACACAGTCGTAATAACAATAAGCAATAAAAAAACTAGAAAGTTCTCTGTGGGAAAATAAACTTTATTATCTGTTATAAAATCTAGCCGAACTGCTTAGCACAGCGCTTTTCAGGAGCGGAAACGGGCTTCTAGACCGATCTCAAGGGGTCACCAATATTATCCTGTCACAAGTTTAAATGCTTTCACCAAATCAACATTAAAAACAGTTCGTTGAACTCCGTTCGTGACTCTCGTTGTAATTCTCGAATCGAATGTCTAGAGCATCCAGCACGCTGCTGCAAGCGGATTGATGAAGAATCTCCATACTAACTTTTAATGGTCATCCCGCCGGAATATATTAATTTCCCGCGAATATAATCTGAACGACAGACACGATAATAGCTACAGACAAGAAAGTAGTCTAATTTATTCATTCATATCAGCGTCTTGTGCAAAGACACGAGGCTTACATGTTACGACAATAAGTCGTGACGCTGTCGCACTTTTGTCGCAGATGCGAATAGACTATTACAATTTTATATTGATATCATATTGAGTATAGATCAATAATGATAATTTAAAATATTAATTAAATAAATAGTATATTTATTTGTTGTTTTTAATAATAACAATATTAAGACCGAAGTCTAACAATCCCAAACGCGACGTGTAGACAAACCACAGTTCCCAATATCTTCCAGTTCCATCATCAGATCAGCTCGGTGGTACTATATTATTATATTATCATGATTTTTTTATGCAGATACAATAACAAGGTCTATTAAAATATTTAAAAACACAAGCTTTAATTATATTGGTCCCTAATACAAAGAAATACACAAAATTTCATAACTGTATAGCTAACCCTTTTTGTTTGGAGTTTGGAGCCAATCCTGATAGTATTGTATGTAGGAAGTATAGTATCAGGTCATACTTTTCATAAAAATGCATTGTCGTTGGAACTGAAGCAGTATGAAAAATTTCAGTTCCGTAGTGTAAAAGGAAATGGGTCTTATAAGCTAGCAAGATTCGACCCGTAATGAACAAATATACTAACATGTTATATACAAACATACACTGCAAATTAAATAAAAGCTTGTAATAATTAGAATAGGGTGAAATTAAGCTTCTCAGATTCCATTACATGCAGATAGATCCAGCTAATATACACCTACTCGTATAAGTAGGAAAAATCTCTAAAGTTTCTTCCCGCTTCTTCCAAAAACACTCAGCATACAGATTTGTTGAAACGTAGTTTGGCTTCAGTTTTTTTTTTGTACAACTAATCTATTGTATATAAAAATCAATGCTACTTTTCGTTATAATTTTATAACTCAAGAACGGTCCCACCTATCCAAACTAAAGGTTTAGGCTTTGTTCGGACTATTTAGTAGATGGTTTATGTGAAGTTTACAC
>DWJZ01006246.1:0-13214 GCA_018249125.1 Asbolis capucinus
CTGTCTCTGTGCCAAATTTAATTCAGATCTGTTCAGTAGTTTTTGCGTGAGGGAGTAACAAACATCCACCCATCGTCACAAAGTTTTGCGTTAATAATATTAGTAGGATCTACCTGTAACTGTAAGATGGCACTGTAAGGAGCTTGCTGGCGGCGTGCGCCGATCCAAGGGACACTGGAGCTAGCCTGTTACTAATGCCAGTGAATGCCAGTGAATGCAGCGTGTATGAAGTTAGCTCGTGGCCAGTCCGTCGATGAACATCCGCAGATGTGAAGTGACGTGCCTCATAGTAAATACATGTGATCGGAGCTAGTGGGGCATGTCTTGTTTAATACTGCAGCTACTGTTTCTTTCAGCAGTATCCTACTAATATTATAAATGTAGAAGTTTGTGACGATGGACCTAGGGATGTTTGTTACTCTTTCAAGCAAAAACTTCTAAACGTATCTAAGTTAAGTTTAGCATAATCTGCAGTGACACATAATCTACTTTTTATCAACATGCCACGCGGGCGGACCTTAGTTTTTCATATATCCACCAATCTGCGTTAGAGCAGCGTGATGCAGCATCCTTTAAGACTCCTCAGTATGAAGAGAGACCCACACCCAGTAGTAGACCATCAATCGAAGCCTATTTCTCACAGGATTTTGACTAGTTAAACCTTGCACATAGCTCCAGTACAAGCCTCAACGATGTATCCATTTATATTCTGGCGATCTGTAAAGCGATCCGAGTAAGGAGCTCGCCGCCCCACACCGTTGGTAACCCAGCAGACCTGCAGGAGGCCTCGATTGTCCATGTTGTTTTCAACTTCCATATCAATAAAAAACCTTTTCACTGCCCCAGTTGCAAGGTTGTGTACGAAATTTTTAAACGAGTTGCACTTTTATTTCGGGTAGGTCGCGTACAAAAACGACATTCTGCACTGTTTGTCAATTTTTTGCAGTTTTTACTGTTCCCGTCGTTTTGGCGGCCGCGCGAGCGGCGGCTGCACAGACGCACAGCTTAGTGGGGAACGGCTTCGTGCCATATAGATAGGAAGTTGCTAATTAAACTGGACATTTTGCAGTTTTACAAATACCTAATATCGCAGTAATGAGTCGCAGCACCAACGAAAATAATATACATATTGGAGTATATCTGTGTACCTATTTTAACTTCTTAATAGTGAAATCCATTTTTATTCTTATAATTTACGAAATACATAAACAATTCCTTCTAATAAATGCAAAAGTTACTCTGTCTGTCTGTTGCGATTTCACGCATGAACTACTGAATCAGTTTTAATGAGACGTGGTACTTAAATAGATTAGATGTTCAAGATGGCTACTTTTTATGTCAAAACGAGGCTTAAATGGATGGAAAAAGAGAATGAAATTTTGTATACAAGTTTGTCTGTGACGAAAATAAAACTGTGAAACTATGTACTTATATATTTATGTACTTGATATAAAACAGTAAATAATACATCGAGCATCTTTAAAATAAAGAACTGTAAATGGGACACTACAGGGAATACAGACTATTCGACGCGGACGCAGTCGCGGGCTCAAGCTATAGCTAATAACATCATTCCTGGTGCCTCGGCTTGTCTTCATTGTTGCTCTTGTATGTTCAATATGCTCTTGCATGTTTGACCTGTTTCGATCCTGCAGACTGAATGTAACTTTGAGAAGGACGCTTTGGAATACTACAGAATTCGGTCACTTTTAAAATGCATTGTGTCTTAAAGTTTAAAATCATGTTCAAAGCTTGCCACATACCGGCAATACCTCTGGTACATTTCATATTATTAAAACAAATCATACATAAATGTCTATTTACATATATACATAGAAAGAGTTAATTACATTAATAAGGCTGGGAAGTTCGTTTTAGCCTTATTGTGTTTTTTCGTATTTCGTTTGTGGACTGCGGCCTCTTGTTCCAAAACAAGGACACACGACGCGTCAGCTCGTTTCATGCAGTCGCCGCCTAATTAAGTTAGTGTGTCTGTTTGTGCAGCCCACCGGGGCCCACTCCACGGCCGCTGCGGACTGCGGAAATAACACTTTTAAGTTTATCTCTAAAATTGTACTCGTAGTAGTCACGCGCTGTGAAAAATTTGTTCGATGTTCTAGGTCTGTTGGTATTGAGTGCTCGGTGCGGAACTACAAGCCAAGCCCGCCGACACTTCGTTCAAACTAACGGTGTTCAGTGACGATCTCTATAACTGTACTCGCACAAAAATTTACCACCCCATTCAATTTCCATTTTAAGAAATAATTTTATAACGAGTGCGTAATATGAGAACTGAACTATATTAAAGAGCACACCGCAGGGCTGGAACCCCCTTAAAATATATAGATATAAGAAGCCTTAGCCGATCGAAGGCAAGCCTCCCCATGTATGAGGAAGAAACAGGCCAGAAAGAACATGTATGAGGTGTGGAAGTGCGACAGGAAGAATCGCGAGAACTGGTAGGAAAGAGAAGCTTAGTGAACACAGTCTCTGACCACCATCTTGGATAAGAAATTAAAAAAATCCCCACTTCTCTACTTCTTCATGAAACGTCCAAATAATTTCCTACATTATTTGATCAGTTTGAGAGTGAACAGAACAAAGTGTAATATATTGGAGCCGGATGACGGATGTATTCGATTGAACAGTTTCATTACTTACATGACAAGTTTGGACACAAAGCGTGGAGCCGAGCAGGCGAGCGCCGGGTGACTCCACAAGTGTCCCGTTCACTTGATTTGACACGAAACTGAACAAAAACTGTTCCAGGAGCATGCTCCATTCAACTGTCAAGTGGGTTGAATCATTGAAGAGCTGCTTTCCAACAGGGCAGTGTTTCCGTAGAGCATTTTTATGAGCTGTATCTTTAGTGCCGAGTGCCGAGTGCCGAGTGCCGAGTGCCGAGTGCCGAGTGCCAAGTGCCGAGTGCCGAGTGCAAGGACCGGGAATTAAAACTGCGCTCAATTTATTATTATGAAACTCAATTTATTTAAATAAAGGAAGTAGCGCTCGAACTTTATAAGTTGTTAGACTTGCTCGGAGACCACCCGATTATTCTAGATATATCAATCTAGCAGCAGTCGACAGGAAACAAAGTGACCGCGGGTGGATAAGGCTCTAGAATGCTTTTGTCTTTCTAAAGACACGTACATCTTTCAGTTAGCCATAATATGACAGTTTATTTTCAAAAGTCATTTCCACGTTATTTCCACGATGCTCCTATATTAAATAAGACAGCAACTGAACTTCATTAAATTAAAGCATCAATATAATTAACACACAAACACGAGTATTTGTGACTCTCACAAGCATTGATCTATCTTTCTTTACAACGGATCATCATCATCAACATTGTAATCCATAAGTGTCCCACTGCTGGGCTCGAGTCCTCACTACGATATAAGGGGTACAGGCCATAGCACAAGCTGGCCAAATGCAAATCAGTGAACCTTTGAAAACTTTATGGAAAATTCTGAAGAGAAGAAGAAGAGTTCAGGTTTCCTCACGATGCTATCCTTCACCGTAGGAAGTAATAACCAACTTCTGATACGCATATAATTCTGAAGGTGCGCACCGTGGACCTTGAACTCAGGACCCTACGTTCGAGAGATCGACGTCACACCACTAGGCTATATTACTGCTCTTAATCACTATCAATTACAAGTATAAAACTTGCATTCCCACACAAACACAGCCACCGGTGGACCCCACAGCAAGAGCCACGTCCCCGTTGCAGCACCCCGACGCCCGGGCGGCGGCGGCGGCCGAGAACGAAGGTCGTGAACTCCATCTTGTCACATCCATCCATCCATCCTCACAAAATACAAAGTGTATGTCCTACATTCAATTTATTTATTCCAAATTGATTTCTGCAAACATTTTAAAAGTCGAACTCCGCCATCACTTCAACAAAACTCCCTTTGGTAAGTTGACTTGAAAGAAGAAGCTAGAATCTCACGAGGACTTTTTCCCACTTACAGTTACCAAAAGTTACTACTTCTTACTTAAACACATATAATGTACACATACTATATATAATATATATGTATATAACCGATGCGCCATGATGCCTGCGGTGAAGGTAAACACACACACAAACGATGCATGGTGCTGTAGTTGCCTGGAGTTGCTTTAAAAGTACATAATTAAAATACATATAAATAGTCTGAACGCGTATTTGGAGAGGTATCGATATTATAAGTTTCTTGCAGCTTAGTTCCGAGTTTAGTCAATATTTTTCCGAAGCGAGGCTTGTTACTGTTGTTATATTTTTGAAATATGAAACGTACATGGTGTACAATGGAACAGGATTGAGCGGTGGCGCGCTCGTGTGGTGTCGGTGGTATTGTGGACGGAAATGGAGTGTCACGGCCAAACGAACTGTTCGACGCGACTGTACAGTGGCGCCTTCTGACAACCACTATATGCTACGAGTAGCTCTCCAGCTGACCACGCACTCTTTTTCATTTCACTCAAAATTCCGTTTCCTTAGTGCAACAAACTTTCGTCCACTCGATGACGTTTTCACTGATCACCATCGTTGGCGTTGGTCATTCTGCAATCTGATTGTTCGAGGCGGGCTGATATATGTATATTTGTTGGGGGTTGTGGGGGGTGTTTGTTTCTGTGACTGCCGTTATAATCGAAAATGTTCAAGCATGAGCAACACTAAGGAAAGGCTACTCACTTGTATTTTGTTTCTTTACAACGTTAATTGAGAAAATATTTCCTTATACACTCTATAAAAGGAGTCCTGGAAAATAAGTTCCATGTTTTGGTGACATTATATACGTCACGTGTACGTCATATACGTCACGTGACCTGATGATCGGACGCGCTCACTAATGTTTGCCACCGCCGCTGTCGTGCCGCGCGCGCCGCTGCCGCTCGTCTCGAACCATCACTCGGGGTGGACGCCGGCCGCCTGCATCTCTGTAGGCCACCAAGCCAACATGAATGTTTACAGTGAAAAGTTCGAGAGGAGCCCACCTCCACCTCCGCAGAGAGTGGTCGTCGAGGGGAGAGCGACACGAACAAAAAAATTAATTAAACGAATAGTCCGTACCGCGCTACTCAATCAAGCCATATTGTGTCATTTAACGAAACAGAATTCAGTATTGTATTTCATACGACCACCTGCCTTCGCGCCGCTGACCCGCAGCAAGGCCCATGTGTATATACGGGGTTCCTGAAATGTTCCTTGTTTTATATGTTAACTGTTTTTGTTAAAAATCATTGTACTAAATGTTACTCGAAGCAACAACACACCAGTAACTCATTCAACAGGATCAGCTGTTTCTCACGACGCGGAGAGACGCAGGTAAATAGACCAATAGACCAATACACCAATAGACAAACATTCTAAAAGTAATTGTTATGGTTTTTGTTCCTTACTTTAAATTCCCAGTAACGATTTTCCCAAATATCATCGACAGCGACACCTTACAGTTAGATAATCTGTAACATTGTGAAATTAGGATATACTTGATATGTTTAAGAAAATATTTTCGTAAAAAACAATTTATCTCGTACTTATATTATTTGAAATGGGAAAGTTTGTAAGGATGGATGGATGAATTTTACGCCTTCACGAATAAACTACTCAACCGATTTGGATAAAATTAGGCACGGAGGTAGACTATAGTCTAGAATAAAACATGTTTTGTTAACATACAACGCGAACAAAGCTGCGGGCGGAAACTAGTTCGATAGAAGTACAGTTTAGTATAACTGTGATTAATTGAGCATGTTTCATTGACATCACAATTCAACTGAGAGTAGAAGCTATCGTAGGAGAACAATCAACTCGTCCGGTGTGACCACATGTGTATGTGCGGCGTGACAGGCGCTGCGTGTGTGTGTGTGTGTGTGTGTGCAGGGCCTCGCGTCGCCTTGGTTCGTTGGACAATGTAAACACATCATGTAACTACGATCTGTTATTAAAATAATTAATGTTGCACATATTTCATTGCCTCTCAGAACATTACTAATATTAAAAATGTGTGTATGTCCGTCACGCGCTTACCAATGACTGGATTCAAACTTGGCACACATAAAGATTACAGTCTCCTTCTTATCAACACTAGTCAATGATATTTCATGTATTCTTAAACGTTCCAGGCTTTTATAATTCCTGTACCCGAGTGGTATCAATAGAATAAACAGAGCCGACACGACCGTGTTACTTGGGAGATTTATTTCCTCTCAGCCCATCGCGGCCCACCATTGAGCACGGATCTCTTCTCTGTACGAGAAGGTTAAGGTCACAGTCCACCACGCTGGCCAAGTGCGGATTGGTACACTTCACACAGGTCTCCTCACGATGTTTTCCTTCATCGTTACAGCGAGTGACATTTAAATTCTTAAAACGCACATGACTCCGAAAGTCAGAAGTGCGCGCCCTGGGGCGCTAAACCTGGGATTTATTTACTGACTTACATACAATTATGTTTGTTCTAACTCGTAATAATAGTATTAAGTGGAAGCGAATATGCAATGAGTTTCGTTGTCAGAGGCCGCGCGCCGCTCGCGGTCGGCGGGAATTGAATAAGCCGTTGGAATGTAACCCCCGCGCTGCCCTCTCACAGGAAATTAATACGCAATAAATTATCTTCGGATCATTTATGCCACCACCAGAATAAATAGCCCATGTTCTGTCGCGCCGTATCCAGTTCAGGGTTTAGTTGTCCATGCCGATGGCCACTAATGAACCGTGCTCCTCGAACATTGTTATCAATACACGACCATCTGTTAGTTTAGTTTATATGAGTAGTTAGCTTTTATATGACGGTTGGTGCCAGATTTCGTTTGCAAAATTTATTTATTTATTGCAAATAATTTTAAAAATAGTAACAAGTCGAAGGATGAAAGATGAATTAAAGTCGATACAGTGGCTGCCCTGAACATCAGCAATAAGGAAGATTTACGACTGGTTACCGGCAAGTAAGGGAACATTTATGTTATTGTTATAATAATACAATTACAAATAAAAGTGGTATCTTACAATCACACCTACACTAATAAATAATAATTCTTTACTGGAGTCAATTCTGTGTCTGTCTGTCTGTCACACTGTCAGTTCTAGTTTCACGCAAAAACCACTGGATAGATTGAGAACAAACTTGGCATAATCAAAGTTTAAAACCTGACGATGGTTACATGTGCTTTTTATCCCAGAAAACTGCTCTGTTTCCGTGGGATAATAGGATTCGTAGTTAGTATTCTGATAATAAAATTAGTATAGCAACTCTGAAACCACGGGACCAATTTAGGCACAATTTGATTGTAGCTTATATAATGAGAAGGTTCTTATTAGATAGTATTTATCCAATCTTCCTCCGAAACGAAGCGAGGGCAATTTCTATTGACAATATATAGTAAGAATTAGTTAATAGCAATAATGAAAACATTATTGAAGTAACGGTTTATAAAAATATGTATTGTTAAGTTACATCGAGAGACGTCAGTATCCTTTTGTCCGCATGTCTCCAGCCGCCGCGCGCTGCGCGCCGCGTGCCGTGTGCCGCGTGTTGCGCCGACTGTCCTAATATAATACCCGGAAATTGTTACAAACATTTAGCTCAACAAACTTACTACTTCTGTAATGGCTCCATACACGTACAGAATAAGTCACAACGATTGATATCGATAACAATAATCTATTTTCCGAGGATCGATGAATGTAACTTTGTCCAGATTATACACACGAGTATGTATATTGGAGTAAGCTCACTGAACATTTTATGAGAAAATCTTATTATAATTTTGCTGAATTAAAAAAAAAAATAGTATTTAAAAAAAACAAGGTCTGATTTACCAAACTGACATTTTAATTGATATAATATGTGTATGTATTTAATAATTAATATTAATTTAGTTAACTATATTAATTATATATAATTGACAATATTTGTACACCACTAAGTGGTAAAATAAGCGTAAAATTATTGTATAACTGATTACACCTTATACATTACAAATAAATGAATTGAATATTATACATATATAAGTAATATCATGTACAAAATACAGCATATGGTTTGTGGTATTATGTATGTATTTATGTAGCTGTAATCTGTTACTGATCTCTTTCATAGAAAAATATGTCTTTTATTAAAAATTGTCAGTAACAGTTGCTTTATTCTAGTCGTTTAGTGATCCATCCATCAATCGGCACTGGAGCAGCGTGGTGGAGTGATGCAGGGTCACGTGCTCAGTGATTTTCGAGGTCTCATTCATAAAGGCACCGGCGGTGGACGCGGCATTATTTGGTATCCACCTCTTAACATCGAATATTCCGTGTTGTGGATGACAACAGGCTACTAGTTCTGATATATTCAATTTATGTATATTGAGAAGCCTTTGTTAACAGCTCTCATTGTTCGCGGATTGGTTTCCTTAAAACAAAGCTTATCTGACTACCGCAAAATAATAATATTCGCTTCCTCGAAACAACTACACGTGTATATCATATTTACTTTTCGATGTTTAGTAGTGGGACAGTTACAGAATCTGTGAAAGTATGGGAGCTGACTATCAATTAAATTCATTTTAATGTGACAGTTTTGCCAATATAATTTAACATTGCAAATAATGAACAGTAAACCTAGTCCCAAATTAACACAATAGGATAAAGTTATGCGGTTTCGATATTATGAAATGATTCTAACTAAATATTTAACTACCAAATGATCCAATATTCGAACTAACTTAATGACTGCAAACATGAAGTCAATATCCAGAATTCTGCGGATCATAACTACATGGAATCCGCTGTTCCGTGTAATTTAAATTAGAACCTTCAATTGAGTATAAATGAAACCGACACAGAATAATTTAGTCGAAACTTTCATAATACTTGGTGCCCTATTATCAAATCCACACTTTACACCTTTTTACAGAGTTAATTGGAACATCATTCAGCAAACTCTCTAATTAAATACGCAGGAACTCGGAAACTCTGAAAGAAACTTGAAATTAAAACACCCCGCTATTATAATTTCTACTTTAAACACTCACCGTCGAGAAGGAACAGTAGACGGAAGATGAGGTGACAAATCCTTTTCATCTTGATCATTTAGAACCACTCGTATTTGTATTGAAAAAAGAAATTCTTATATATTAGCACGAAAACACTTTGAAACAGCTCAATAAGTCACCGAAACACGGAAGTCAGCTTCGACACTTACATACAGGACTCGCGACGCGAAACACATCGAGCATCGATGGACGTAGCACTCGTGGCGCTCGCGGGGCGGCGTGCGCTCGGCGTGCGGCGGCCCTAGCGACTGGCGCTCCGGCGTAGCGGCGGCGTAGGCCGGCGTAGCACTCGCGCCGCGCTACGAGATTGCTCATTACGCCGCGCGAGTTAGCTCGCGGATTCACTACAATACATTATTTCGTTTAATAAAGTTCCAACGTCGTGTATGCAGATGCGTTTACATACGGAATTTTGTAGGCTTCCTACTTCGACGGAGCGCGACTTACGACACGCCAATGTCGCCCTTACCGCTCGGATATAAAGCCGCGTTTCGATCGGTAGCGCACTCTCCCGCTCTCCTGGATTTCCATTGTGCTAAACGAGATGTTTGATAAAATTTGCAGCGCCAAGTTCATTTTAATACTAAACGACTTACCTAAAACATGGAATATACGGAGGTTGGATAATTAGTAAATGTAATGAAATTCAGCACGATGTAGTTACAAAATTCAGGCGGTTGATAAGTATGCGGCTGCAGTCTAGTTGTGGATGATAAAACTTTACAAATCCTGGACAATCTACCCACGCACTCTGTCGTTTTATACGGCGGACAACCGAAATAACCGAAACTGTTTGAATTAGGTCACATTCATAAAATATAAGAGAAACATTGTAAAAAATGGATTCTTCTTATCTTATATATTATGAAAACAAATCATAAAACCTGGGTATCGTCAAAGCTAAGTGATTACAGCCCGTCTGATGTAGGTAATTGTTAATAGTGTATTTAAATTTATTCGCGCCATTAAATCAAGAAGGCAAGTCAAAGGCTCGTTACGGCGCCTTTGTTCGAGGAATGCGCTTCCTTGAGAGGAAAAGAATCCGGCATTTATACAAAACTAGGTTCAAAGCGAGTAGCAGGAGGGGGGAGGGGGGGTGTTGACAACAAGATTGTAATTTTTATTGAGGTTTGTGGGTGTGTTCACAGCCGGTTCATTGTCGACCAGACAAATGTTCATAAACACATTCACACTAACATGATGCCCTGTGTGACGGCTGTCATGTTGGTCATTGATCGCACACATGGGTTGTGACGGGAGACGTAATATCTGTCACACAATGTCACTTTTTAATAACCTCGTATATTAGCGCTCCCAGAATAACTCCACAGGACAATCGTACCAACTTTCGCACGGACTGGGCTTGACACATGCTGGCAGTACACCTCTCTAGTTCCCTATCGAGCTGTGGAAGTCAACTATCGTTGTTGTAGAGTTTGTTGAGGATACAGATATTATTCATTTGTTCACCGAGACTTAGTTTCAACCCGGCCACACCCTTTGACGAGACATAAACACTATCATCGTATGAGAACATCTACTCCCAGCTGCTTACGTGCTCTGTGAAGCACGGTCAACCATCGCGAATCAGACCGCGTTATAATTTTCCCGGTCTATGAGCGATTCAAAGAGGAGCTGTTGCGGCTTAAAATTTTGCCTTAAAATAAGAGTGTTACTCCGAGAACGGATTCTTAAATCAAAAAACTTAAAAAAATGGTGTTCCCAAATTTTTGAAAAAACATAATTATCTAATGCATGATGCAAAGTGATAGCAAGATAGTAATGGTTTGCCCGCTTGTCGCATAATAAACATATATGTATATTAATAACTAATAATAATATTAGCAACATAATTCGTCAGTCCTAAAGTTTGTATACAAAAATATAAAATATTTAAATTGGTCTAAAATAAAGGTTGATGTAAATTGGAACACTTTACTTAAATTTGGCCATCCTTTATACAACACATTGCGGCGGCCAGTCGCGGCGCAGCAGCCACCACACCTGCGAATTATCTGAGGAACGCCACAACACGCGAAGTATCTTTTAAACATGAACTATTCCTATACTCGTTCCAAATTTCATTAAAAAATGTTTGGTTTCCAAAACAACGCAATCCCTTCATTCTGATCCAATATCTGATTGTGACGTCATCTCGATTTGTAGTCCAAATTAATGTTTCTCACACAATTCTGTTTTGGCAACTCTCATCCGACACCTACGCGCCTTAAATACTATATATATTGAAACAAATTTAACATTCTGTTCGTAATGTTGACAATTATCGAGTTTTAACTAACAGACAAATACCATTTAACGATAGACGATCACTGCCACAGATTTCACATGATTCGAGAAGTAACGAATATCTGAAGGATTTGTGCTGTTAAACCATCCCACCTGCTGCGCGACGGCGATGTACTCGGAGATGGGTAAGTGCATTAAACCAGAAGAAGCCTACTCACTCGTGTCTTGTCGAGTGAACGTCTTTACGGGGATGGCTGCTCATTTGTCAACATGTGCCTAACAAACTGACAGGCTTGCTCAATATGACGACCCGTGCTGAGTAGTGGGCCAATAATAGAAGCAGAACTAAAACTTCAGGAAACAAAATACAATACAATAGAAGGGTTAGGATACTGTGTCAAATATGTAGATAGATATGACACGCCGTGAAGGTTTAATTATGTTTCTATGTCGTACAAATGTATCATATCATTTCAAACTACAACGTATCAAAGTTTCACTTATAAAATGGACACACCTGATGCCAGATGACGTCGAGCGACGCCGCGCGCCTGTGGTAGTCGCGGACCTATCGCTGACTCAGTCCCGTTTGAAACGTGTCCAAGTCCGGAAGGTCAGAGGGTCAATGGCGAGATATTAGTCTTGTTGCATAACTGGAACTCATCCATCGAGGCGAACACTCCTCACAATACAATGAGAGTCATAACAATACTACAATAGAAAAGAGTTTCATCCTTTTTTCGTATATCACTGCGAATTAATTTTTACTTATGTCATAAACGTGATAGTCACTCTGTCTGAACTACTCAACTTTGATGAAAAGTGGCGTAGAGTAGAGCAACTTGAAAAAGAACATAGAGTTGTGTCGCGTCAAAGATGTCTAAGGGCTTTTATTATCAGCTGAGAGTTTGAACAGAAGTTTTTTGATGTCGAACTATCATTAAACTAAATATTCATTTAATTAATTAAGGATTCGTACCCGCGCGTCCCGTTCGAAAGATCAACTTTCAAATCCTTCACCTATTATTGCTCGATATGTTGTAGTAAATGATAGCTTTGATGCCAGCTACATTTAAAATGTTTCCTTTGAGTGTATACTTTCAGAATTGTGTGATAGGAAGGAACGGTACGACTATAATATATTGCATGTTAACATTTCCTTTCACAGTAATCGAAGAACGTCATAGCATTCTGTCGCCGGCAACAGCGCAGACAAACCGCTGGAAGCAGCAACCATCTACTGGCCAACTAATGTCTACATGAGACTCTTCTAAATACGAACTAGACCACCAGCCGACCCTCAGGCCGCAGCAGGTATCGACTACTCACTGGCCCACCATGGCGCGGGTCGCGAGACACAGGACGGAAGGCTTGCTATAATTACGATCACATCAAACGGCACTTTCCTCCGGAACACAAAAGTGCCTAAGAAAGATTTACCACTAGCGATCTTCCACTAACCTCGGCCACCGTTGCCTAGCTTCGTTGATCACTCAGAGTCGAGGCAAAACGCCGCACTATAATCGCGTCAGACAACATTTCAAGCAGTTAATTCCCTTCCAAAAATACAAAACTTCGTAATTAATCGAACCCGTTAACAATAATGGCGTTAAATGATGTGAACAACAAACCTTTTGTGACGAACCGTTGATTAACGTCCATATTAAATGGTTTAAAATCAGGCTTTAATTGTAACGGACGGTTATTAAATTAGTAATTATTGCGTCGGCCGTCGCCGCGCCGGCTCCACCGGCTCCACCGGCTCCACCGGCTCCACCGGCTCCACCGGCTCCACCGGCTCCACCTGCTCCACCGGCTCCACCGGCTCCACCGGCTCCACCTGCTCCACCGGCTCCACCGGCTCCACCGGCTCCACCGGCTCCACCGGCTCCACCGGCTCCACCGGCTCCACCGGCTCCACCGGCTCC